>CAJUYH010010917.1:0-11661 GCA_910591685.1 Galerucella tenella
GGTCTAGAATCTACAGTTCAGAGATTGGACATTCTTAATGAATCACCTTGTATAGATATGGAAAATTATAGAATAAAAGAAAAGTTTGAAATAAACGTAAAAATAAAATAAACTGAAATTAGAAATAATGAAGTAATATGATTTCTTAAATGTAACATTTTAATTATTCAATTTAAGTATTTTTTTGGACAATTTTATTAAAATAACATTTAGAACCACGACCAAAAAATAGTTTTGGTCGAGGCATCTTACATACAACTAAAAATATTGAACAAATTAAAATTAGGTCTTTTATAGACCAAGAATGCTGCCAAACATTTCCAAGTAATCTTTGATGCTGCTCGTAAGAATAGCTTCTTCATAAATTGTTTGACATTTGGCACTTGCCGCAAGAATTTTAGCTCGCCGCGAACAGTTCCAGTTTCAAAGTACTTCCTTGTCTGTACTCTGTACAATAACATCTGAAAAAGAATATGTGGCTAGGCTATTGCATGCAGTCGATTTTGTTTACGGCAGCAATTTAGGTTAATAACCAACCGAACGGTGCCTCATACTTTCATTCGCATCAGTAGATTTATATTTCTACAGGATGATTCTAATAATCTTCAAACAGCAATAAATAAATTATTTGTTGACCTTAAGAAAGCCTTTGATAGTGTTAATCGAAAAAAATGTGGAAGGGAATTAGAGAGAATTTATTTTGATATTACAAACTTTGTCTTGAAAGTAAAATTTGAGAGTCTTTATAATATTCAAGGTAAAATGTCATAAAAATCAGTTATTTGAAAATATCTCGTTTTTTCTGCATCAAATCGTATTTGCACTTATTATAAAACTTGTTGAGGATAAAATTCTCTACAAATTTTTATCGGTACCATTTTTAATACGTCGAACCGTTAGTGAGATAGAGGGCGCAGAGTGCGGAGTGTACAGACTTTACAATACCCAAAACTTAAGTGTTGATAGAGAGGCTAAAAATAATTATAGATCCTTATGTATGTATTAATGAGTGACATTCACTGAGACCTAAAAGATCTGAGGAGAGTCTCAAAATCTAGTAGTTCCTTTAGTGCTATCTCCTGGAGGAATTTTAGGATGTCTGCAGGCTTCAACTTTAGGTAAATGTTCCTCTTCTATCCAGTAATCTCCCAAGTGCTGTGCTCTAGGATTCTGAAGTGCTGTGCAGTTGGAAAGTATGTGGATGGAGGTTTCTTCTTCCATGCCACAAAATCTGCATTCTTCTTCCTCCACTATTTTGAGCTTTTTCAGGTGCCCATTCAGGCGACAATGTCCAGTTAGGATCCCTGTTAAAACTCTTAGCGCAGTTTTACTTTGACTTATGCATTGTATAAGCACTACTAGATCTTTCCAAAGGTCAGATCTTCTCTTTTTCTCGGTTTTACCTATTTCTTCCAATATTACATTGGGGCTGATTCCGCAAAAGGGTTCAGGCCCTCAGGAAGTATTTCAGTCCCCCTCTTTGCTAGTTCATCTGCTATTTCATTTCCTTCTATTCCAGTGTGTCCTGGAATCCATAGTAAGGTGACTATATTGTTCTAGCCTTATTCATTGAGTTTGTCTAGGTATTCCCACACCACTTTGGAACTGATTACACAAGAGCTCAGTGCTTTAATGACTGTTTGACTATCCGACATTATGATAATCCTTTGTCTTCTGTATCCTTTATCAATATTGAACTGGGCGCACTTTCTTAAGGCGTGGATTTCCGCTTGAAAGATACTTGAGGTTTTCCCCAAGCTTCCAGAGTGTTTGCTTCCTGGCCCGAATACTCCTATCCTAGTTCCTTTTATTGCTTTTGAGCCGTCTGTGTACCATTTAATGGCATTCTTTCCAAGTCTGGTAATGGTATTTGGATCCCATTCCTTCTTGTTGCTTAATTCCGTAACGAATTTCTTTGTTGTCTGATTTCTAAGAAGTGAGGAGGTGGTTTTTTTTGATGATTCCCTCTATACTTAGTCTGTATCTTGTTCTTTCTACAACGCTTTCCACCACTATATGAGGGTGAGGTTGAGAATCACTTCCATGGCTGCCGTTGGGCATGTTCTCATTGATCCTGTAATGCATATACAGGCTAGTCTTTGTCTTTTGGAGAGGTTTTCTCTCGTCGTCAATAGGCTAGCTCTACTACTCCACGCAATCGCTCCATAAGTGATAATTGGTCTCACTATGGCAGTGTACGTGTACATCCAGCTTAGGATTTTTGGTTACAACCCTTATAGCTCCTTACTGAGAGAAGTTTGTATAAAGTATAGTACATTTCACAATATTTGCATATATCATGAAAATTGTTGAGGCTAAAAATACTTATAGCACTTTAAAGGGCATAAGGAGAAGAGTTTGTATAAAGTATAGTACATTTCACAATATTTCGTTGACTCGGTATCTGATGTTGATAATAAAAATTCATAAATCCCTCGCTGTACGTCAAAAAAATTATTTATCGTAGACAATGTCTGGGTATTTAAAATGACCCTGTATATATCTACACATTTTCTATATCTACCGTTAAACGATACACTACACGTTTCTTAAACTGAACCATCCCAACCTGGGCCATTGTAATGTTGCCTTCCAGTTCGAAAACATGCGAAGAGCATAGCCGTACAGAAACCTGTGCACGACTCCTGATTGGTCGATCGGGTCACGTGTCGGCGACTACATGTCCGCTACCACAGCAACTTGTTCATTGTTTTTTACTGTCACGGCATCTTGGTCTTGGTTCTGTCGTTGCCATAGCGAACGAACAATCGCATTTCGATACAAATAAACAAGATGTAAATGGCAGAGAGACAGGTAACGAAAACACGGGATTGCAGCACGTAATAATGACAGTAAAGGTGTTCGTAGTGAAATGCTCGTGGCGCGTCAGACGAAAAATTTGCAATTTTGATAGAATTTGCAATTAAATCATTCGAATCTATATCAGAGAGATCAAGTGTGTTGATAATAAGTGTAGTAGATTTCCGCGAGACGTGTTCGTTTTAAAAATGTAGGCGAGATGAGTTTAATATAAAGGTAGATAATAATAATAGTGAGTGTTATTTATTTTTAATTACAAAACGAACTTATTTGAAAGTGCTTGAATGTGCGAAAGATGGAAGAGATCGCCTTCAGCGATTGGCCGGGACAACCTGTGGATTTAAATGCTGGGAATAACCCATGGTTACCAGCGTATGGATTTACAGCTCCGACAACGCTACTGGAACACGAGGATTTTATAGGGAATCCAGGTTGGTGAAAGTTTAGTTGATTTTATTATGTACAAGGTGTTGCGGTATTATGTAGCACGATTTTCTAATAAATATATAATTTGATGCTGAAAAATTAATGCCCGTAGAAACTTTCTATGACAAAATTTCCTCTAATACCTAGTCCAGTAAATGAAGGGACAAAGCTCCTGAAAAGTCCCTGAAGACTTCACTTTGGGCTCAATTTGTAGGTCACCGCAGATGTTTTTAAACGGGAAAAAATTTAACGCGATTGAGTTTACGGAAGGGGGGGAAAATGGACCCCTAAACCCTGAAAAACGGGTTTCTCACTAATATCTTGTTAAATATGCGAATTAGAGAATTTTTCTTCAAATAAAAAATGAAGATCGTCTTATTATCTACAAAAATGGTCACTATAATTTTTTTCTAAAATTCTATAGTTATCGAGATAATGAGACCTAAAAGTCTCCTCATTTCAGCTGCTTATGCTCTGCCTGTAGAAATTCTACAGTCCATGCAGGGGGCGGACGAATTATTCCATAAGTCGGCAAAAAATTGACATTTCCCGATGATTCAAAGCTCATCGCAATGGGAAGACCCGTAGCTATCATTCCATGTCACTTGCAGCTCGTTCGTACTGGTCAAAAATATTTAAAAAAGCATCAAAGTTTTTTTTCACAAGATTCTTAGACTATTTCATTGATTTGTTCATATTTAAAAAAAATAGTCTTTTATCCTATTTTTTTTAATAATGGAATCTTAGGAGGTCTTGAATGATCTGAGAAATTTTTTTTTTAATATCTTTTTCGCGTTTTGATGAAAAATTTATTTGTTTATTCACATTTTTCGGCCGTTTTCGAAGTTCTGTACAATCTGTGGAACAAGCGCGATTTAAAAATTTATCATCCTATATATTGCTTTTCAATGCACATCATTTTAAAGCTTAGAGTGTCTAATTTTTAAATGTACTTTTTGATTTTCAATAAAATAAATAAATAATAAAAAAATAAATAAACAAATCAATTTTTTACCAAACGCAAGAAAGATATTAAAAAAAATTCTGAGATCATTCAAGACCGAGTTCAAGACCTCCCAAGGTTCCATTATTGAAAAAATTAAGATAAAAGACTATTTTCTTAGAAAATATGAACAAATTAATGAAGTAGTCTCAAAATCTTGTGGAAAAAAACGAGGGGTAAACTGCCGACAAAAATCTTTTACACCAACTTCCACATTTTAAAAAACTTCCACCATACTTCCACGAAACTTCCACATACTTCCACCAAACTTCTACATACTTCCACACACTTTTTTCAAGTTGGTTGACAATGTAAGAGCCCATGCAACTTTTTTGTAATGCAACACGCTTCCATAATGAGCACAAAAATTTATAATTTACACTCAATAGCATTGATTTTTATGATTTTTTACCTGTTGTACGGGTAACTTTAACACCCCGTATCTCGAAAACTAAAGTTCCAACGACCCATGTCGACAGGAGATTTTACGCCAATTTTCGCATTTTCTACACGCTCTTTCAGTTTGTAACACCTATTCATTAACACCCTGTATAATGACCTATTCAATAATTCTAAATTCATGATTTTCACCGCATTTCGTCTAATTTCTGTATTGAACTGCCACATAGTTCCACCATACTTCCACTTGCGGCTTACTCCTCGGAAAAAACTTTGACCGCTTTTTTAAATATTTTTGTCGAGTACGAAACGAGCTGCAAGTCACATGGAATGATAGCTACGGGTCTTCCCATTGTGAAGAACTTTGAATTATCGGAAAATGTCAATTTTTTGCCAAGTTATGGAACAATTCGTCCGCCCGCTTACATGTTAATAAATAATAATAAAGTGTGTTCTATCATTCAGCTTTGATACATAATTTTTTTGCTTCTGGAAAATAGGAAGTTGCTTAAAAAAACTTTATATTCGTCAATAATGATATGGAAAACACGTAAAATGTCATTATACTTATGCGCTGTTGCCAAAAATACGAAATTTCTTCAAAAACCAAGAATTTCCAAGAAAAAGGTATATATATATATATATATCCTAGAAGGAATAGATTTTCTGCGTTTTTTTACGTCAGATGGATTTCGACAATTATTCGTAACATTTTGATGCTTTTTGATATTTATTTATTTATGGGTGGCACTGCTAACTTAATATTAGTTAGCAGATCCACCCCCTATAAAAAAACTGAAGGGCGCGACAAATTTTTTAATTTCACGACAAATTCTCGACAATTATTGGAATAGGTTTCATCGATTTATTTGGAAGTGGCTCTGCTAACTTATAGGGGTAAACTGTTTTCATAAATGTGTTAGGTATTTGTTAATAAAAAAATGTTATTTCGCGAATCCGGTAATTTCGGAAAATTTCCATTTCACTGAAGTATTCTGGATAGTTTGTCTACCGAAAAAGCATATTAGTACAATTTTAGCTAACATAGTTTTCATTTGCAACGAGCTCAAATGCACTGTTGTATAATTTTTTTTAAAAGTCCGATCCTGTACATTATTTTTGCTTCCAAATTTACAGTCATGTTGAGGACATGTTAGGTTATTAGCCTTGCAAAAAGGAAATAAATCTCCCAGAAAACAAAAAAAATATTTTCAATTCAAAAATGTACTCCTTTGTTTCGGCCCACAGTGTAGATGAATTAAATAGAGCTATTAATAAAAATAAAAATAATTGAATATAATTTGTCTATAATTTGTTGCATTTTCGACTAAATAAATATTTGGCGTGTATATTTATTTTTATAGTTGATCAGCTAAAATTATCTGTTGATTTAACAAATCGTTTTATGATTTACACGCATTTTTATTATCATCTAGCCGTGGAAGATTTATTGTCACATACCTATTGAAAAATATACTTTTTGTAGACTCCGTTTCACATGAGATAAAGAACCCACTAGTCTAGAAGTAGCAGTCGTATGCGCGAAGAATCTGCACATAACAATATCTGAACATCAATATCGGTCAAAGTTAGGCCTCTTTCACACGGTCAGGGTGTTTGTCCGTCCGAGTTTTCGCCCGTCAGCCGGACAAGTAGCAAGTTTACACAGTTTAGCATATTATGTTCTTTCACACATTGTGCTATGAATGCGTTTACATGATCCGGGTGTTTAATCGTCCGATTGGTCTATACTTGTCTATACTAGTTTGCAGGCCAGTAGCGTGTAGTCTGTTGTCGAGAAGACTGTGTGTGTACTATATGCAGTGTAGCTACGAGCATTTGATCATGTCGAAAGAAGTAGAAGAAATAGATTCTGAAATCCTGATTAGTTTAGTTCAGGATAACACAGAAATCCGGAACAAACCTGCCGAGGATCTGCTTTCTAGCAAAGGGTGAACCCAAATTTGCCTATTACGTTGTTTTTTTTTCGCCGATGTTTTAATAAAGCGAACAAAATCTTTTTGCGTCTACTGTCCATCACAAACTGAAGTATCTAGCATCAAGTGGTCCGGATTTTCTCCTGTGTGAAGAGAGATCCAGGGTGCCGCCCGGCCGGGTGATCCTACGGACGGATAAATATCCTGACCGTGTGACTCCTTCTAGACTTCTAGTGGGGTCTTATGTGAAACGGAGTCTACCTTTACGGCCTCTGCTATCTCTTTGCTGTACAATTTTTTCTCATTTTGAATGTATTTCCTTTCATAAATGTCGATAGCAATTATGCCATTTCACCTACAACGGAAATATCAACAGCTAATTGTGTTATCAAGTTGACAAATGAATATATTTAATGATGTTATTTTTAGCTTTCTACTTAATTAAAATAATTAAAAATATATATAAAATAACTCAGGAAATGCTTACCAAAGGTAATAGGATTTCGAAGGGCTATTGAGTGGCCAGCTAGACTAGCTAGACTACAATTGGATTTGGTTCTGAGGGGCTTACGACCGGCTATTTGGCATTTCTCAAAAATTACATAAGATAGAATTATGAAATTTTCTATTAGGGGTTTTTTTGACATTATAAGACTGTCTAAAATATTATTATTGTGATATCTAGTTATATAGTGTATTGATTTTCCTTTTTAGGATATTATTTTTATATTCTTTTCCCAGGTTGTTGATTTTACTCAGGTCGTGGCTCTAATGTTTTTATTTTTTTTAAATATAATTGTCAAAAATTTCAAATTTAGGAAATTATATTTTACATTACATCCAAATTTAGTATTTAAATAACAGTTATTTATGAAGATTTATGATTATTTTGATGAGTTTTGTATTTGTTCCAATTATATTATTATTTTTTATTCTTATTCTGATTGTTAAATAACCTTTTCCCCTACGATAACCACCCTTTCATTTTGATATTTTAAATTAATGTCCAATTTGAATTATTTGAAATTTACTTCCCTATTTCTTTCCTCCATGGAGAATTTTACGAAACTTCTTGTCTTCTTGTCTATTATCCTATTTTTTCTTTTACATTTTGTCAGTAGCTTCTAATATACAATGTGGAAACCACTTATGGAATAAAATTCTTTATGTCATTATTTTAGAAAATTATAAAAAATGCCGAGACACGTCAACTTTTGAATTGAGTTGTGCGTTATGTAAACCTAAACTTAAATGTACAGGGTGATTCACGCAAGTATGCCATAGTCGGTGCTGTTTTTTTTAAGGAAACACCCTGTATATTTGCATATTTTTGAAAATTTCTTAATGAACCGATTCCAACTAACTAAATAATGTATGGTCAATTATGAATTATACAGGGTGAAATTTTAAAATTAATAATTTATTGCACTTGAAATATTGGTACTTTTTTAAATTAGCTAAATATGGATTTATCAAAAATCTAAACTGACCAATTATTAGACGTATTTGTATATTAAAGAAAACCTGCTACGCCCATGAATTTTATCATAAATACCTAAAAATTGCCTAAAAACGCCAATAATTAGACAAAATAGGTAAATAATGTGGATTGTTTTAAACCGGTAAATAATATGAATTGTTTTCTATTCTGTCAGTTGTTGATGTGTTGACAGTTTATACTGAAAAAGTACAATCTTTGTCAAACACTCTTTCCTTGTCGACATAACAATGAAATATTTAACTGAGACTCACCGAATTGAGATTTTAATGATGATCGTGTACGGGGATAACTGCAGAAGTCAAGTTAAAGTGGCAAACTTATTTAATCACAGGTATCCCCAATTTCCTAATATTTCACAAAGTACTGTGTCTAAAATTCATGCACAATTCAGAGAACTTGGACATGTCAAACTATTAAAAAGAAAACCACACTTCGTTGAAGATGATGTGAAAGTGGATATTTTGTTAAGTGTCGAAGAGAATCCAACTTCAAGTACACGTCAAATTGCCTGTGAAAATAATGTTAGTCAACTGTTCTAAGATGTCTTCATAAAGAAAAACTTCATCCCTACAAATTAACTTTTGTGCAGGAGTTAATAGAAGACGATCCAGATCGTAGAATGGATTTCTGCGAAAGATTGATGAATAAGTTGAACAGAAATGAGATAGCTCTTGGTACCATTCTTTTTTCTGACGAATCAACATTAACGTTGAATGGAGAGGTAAACCGACAGAACTGTAGATATTGGTCAGCAGAGAATCCTAATTGGATGCGTGAGACACATACTCAGTACCCTCAAAAGGTGAACGTTTGGGCCGGTATCATAGGCGACCATATTATTGGTCCTATATTTATAGATGGAAATTTGACAGCTGAAAAATATTTAAATATGCTTAGAAATGAAGTTATTCCTGCGTTGGCAAACTTATATCCCAACGCAATAGATCCTAGCTTACCGAATGAAAATGTTTGGTTCCAGCAAGACGGGGTAACACCCCCTCGAACACCCCATTATGCTTTAATGGTAAGAACTTATTTAGATGAAATCTTTCCCAATAAATGGATTGGACGAAGAGGTACTATTGAGTGGCCAGCTAGATCGCCAGACCTTATGCCTTTAGATTTTTTTCTGTGGGGTTATCTCAAGAACAAAGTTCATGCAACACAACCAACTAGCATTGTAGACCTCAAAGACAGGATAACTGCAGAAATACGGAATATTTCACCTCAAACTTTAAACAAAGTTAAGGAGGAGTTCTATTCGCTGTGTGTCGACCGTTGGAGGGGATAGGCGAAACTATCCCAGCGCGCGCAGTGGTGAATTTCCGCAATTCGGTCGGAGGCTGATGTGGTATATTGTATGTAAATGAAGGGAAAAATGGGGCACGACAGTTGTTGTGTTGTTAATTGGAAAAATACAGGATGGAATAACAGTGATGTGAAATATTACAAGTTTCCTATTGCGCAAAATTCAAGTTGGTACAAAGGAAAAAGTGGATTGTAGCTGTAAAAAGAGTAAAGTGAGAGTCTTAACCTCACTTCAAATTACAGTGAACACTGATACAGTATTCTTTACGTCATGTTTTCTCCATCAATTTTATGTAGTTTGTTTATATTTTCATAAATACATTTATTATAAATCATCAGATAAATCATCAAGAACATTTTTGTGCAATCGATACACATAAAGAAGCTGCTCATGTCACTTGGAATGTCAAATGGAATAATCGATTTTCATTAATGATTTTAGGCAACGTTTATCACCGTTGATTCTAACCTACAAAGCTACACTTAACATAAAAAAAATACATTTTAAAAACGATTACTTACCCAGTCGCTTATAAAATACTGAACATTATGTCATTAGGCACTTATATTCTCAAATTATTTACATTGTAAAAGTTAAAAGGCTCCCTATCTTCATAATAATTGTTGCATCCATAAGCTTTACGTGTAAATGCCTCCGACGTAACTTGCGTTTTTAAGCCGCGAGGGGGCGACAGTAGGTACGCACATAGCGAATAGGAGACTGTGCTATTGCCAACAACTAGGTGGAGAACATTTTGAGCATTTATTTCAATGTATTAAAATCAAATACATCAGGTATTTTATGTATGTGTTTAAACTGTAGAAATAAAAATTTCACCCTGTACAATTCATAATTGATCATACATTATTTAGTTTTTTGGAATCGGTTCATTAAGAGTATTTCAAAAATATGCAAATATACAGGGTGTTTCATTAAAAAAAACACCGACTATGGCATACTTGCGTGAATCACCCTGTACATTTACATTTATGTTTACATAACGCACAACTCAATTCAAAAGTTGACGTGTCTCGGTAATTTTTATAATTTTCTAAAATAATGACAAAGAATTTTATTCCATAAGTGGTTTCCACACTGTATATTTTAATTCATCCAATGTATTTTCCATTCCCATTCATATTTCCATAATTTCAAACTTCCATACTTTTTTATAAAATAATTTACAAGAAATTTCATAATCTATCACATTTGATGGTTCAATTATATGCAAATTTTTAGGTTAACATATTAACACATTTTTATTAAAAGATCCATCTCACCCTATTAATACATATCTATACAATAGATAAGATCCATCTCAATATTTAAGAGTTTATTTCAATTTTTGTACAGTTGAATTCAAAAATTGCCATATCCCTGCGTTTTCTATAATTCTATGTCACTAGGCCACTAAAATGTCCGTATATATTCTCTATAAATATTTGCTGTTTTCTATAACGTCCTCAACTTTTAAATCTATTAGTTTATCAACTTATAATTGATTTCTATTTATTATTAACGGTAAAACTACCATGACGAACGGTATATTTATGATTCAGTGCTGTTTGTGAAAATACTTAAACAATAATAATTTCTATGGATCTCGCGGTTTACGGAAACTGGTGATTTATGTTATTCAAATGTTGGCTTTTAAAAAATTCCCTCTGTTCAAAAAGGACATTTTTTAGTATTAAATCAACATTAAATAATACGATGCATCCTCTATTAAATCACCTTGTTCCTAGTTCTTTCATTGTGCCGCAACGTTTCGATCGTTTCCAAGAAGTGGACATTCTTCGACTGGTTATTCAAGGAGATAGTGTTTTCGAGAATTATGAAAACGTTAATTTGCTTCCAGCTTTAATAAAATTCTTATACAACTTAAAATACAAAGAAGAATGTTTTAAAATGTTTTTTCTTTAGCCTATATTGTAAACAAGTAATTTTGAGGGGCCTGATTAATAATTTGTCATATAAAATACCGGGTGTTATCGTATACAGGCAATATCTCGCTTATTTGACAGCTGTAATTTTTTGTTCGTTTTTTGAATTGCATTAGAGGTATTTTAGTTGAAATCCATATTCCATGAAATATTGATGCTTTTGTTATAATTAATTGAAAAAAATACCAAGTATGTGCTATCGTTGTATTCCATATAGAACGACACGCAATTTTCAATTACAATATGTGTATGTGTATGTGTGATTTTTGGGGTGATATTCACTGAGACCTAAAAGGTCTATTGTGCCCCCTTACTTCTACTCA
>CAJUYH010010918.1:0-11661 GCA_910591685.1 Galerucella tenella
GCCAATGCTAGGATCGCTCTAATTGATGTAAACTTCACCACTGGACTGAATGTTTCATGGTAATCGATGCCGTACTCTTGTGTAAAGCCTCGTACTACCAATCGTGCCTTATACCGATTAACACTCTCATCCGGATTTTCTTTGACCTTGTAGACCCAGCGATTGTCAATCACTTTTTGATCAACTGGTTCATCGACCAAAATCCAAGTATGATTTTTCATAAGTGAATCGTACTCTTCATCCATTGCTCGCTCCCACTGCTTGCAATCAATCGACTGAATTGCCTGCTCATACGTTCTTGGCTCATCACTGACTGCCAGCATTGCAGAATGTTCACCAGTTACCAGATGTGTTAATGTGTTACGATCACGTAGACGCCTATTGACAATATTTCTGCTATCAAGATCACAGGTCATACCACGATTTTTCTGTTTATCTAGTGGCGCATATTCATATGTGTCCTTATCATCGTCATTTTCATTTTCTCCACCTTTGTCAATACCATAATTGTCTTCGTCTGCGTTATTTTCATTCTTACTGTCTACACAAGCTTTTTCTTCAACACCAATATCGAGTGTTCCCATTGAATTTTCCAACAAAAAAACGACGTCTCGTGAGATCTCGATTTTACCAGTTTTCGAATTCCAAACTCGATATCCCTTTGAATTATTGTCATAACCAACAAACATACATTTTTCTGCCTTCGCGTCAAGCTTCTGACGTTTTTCTTTTGGAATGTGAATAAAAACTTCCGAACCAAAAATCCGTAAATGGTCTAGCTTCGCCTCCTTGTTATGCCATAATTCATACGGTGATTTGTTGTCAACTGTGCTTGTTCCAGTCTGATTCAACACATGAACAGCTGTATTTACTGCTTCCGCCCAGAATTTCTTATCAATCTTATTTGCCTCAAGCATTGTCCTTGCTGATTCAACAATGGTTCGTATTTCCCTTTCTGCACAACCATTCTGCTCAGGTGTATATGGCACAGTTCGTTGATGATGAATACCAGCTGCTTCAAAGAAAACTTTCAGCTTTTCATTGACAAACTCTGTGCCGTTGTCAGATCTGATATTGCGAACGTTGTGACCATGCTTCTTCTGAACCAGTTCAACACATTTTTCGATAATACCCGCTACTTCTGATTTTTGTTTCATGAAATATACGAAACGAAAATGTGAATAATCATCTTTGAGCAACAAAAAATATCTGGATCCACCAATTGAATTCGTCTGAAACGGACCACACACGTCAGTATGAATGATTTCGCCACACATCTTTGACTTTTCTTCACGACTCTTGAAACTGCTTCGATGATGCTTTCCATAGACACAAGCTCCACATGCAAATTCCTCATCAATGAAATCAATACCTCGACTTAGTAGGAACTTCTTCACATGTGTCGAATTCTGATGTCCTAGACGTTCGTGCCATGAAGTGTAGCGTTTTTGATTGCTACACTCGCTGTAGTTTCAATCTTTGATGGTTGTATTGTTCTGAACAACATTTGAAACAAACCTTTTCTGCGAACTCCCACTGCAACAATGTTTCCATCTTTCAGCAATTCGCAACCTTCGTTATTCATGTTTAATTGATGCCCGCGATCTGTCACCTTTCCCGATGAAAACAAATTTTTCTTCAGTTCCGGCACGAACAAGACTCCCATGACTCTTTTGCGAATCCATTCATCTCCATTAAAAGCAAAAATGTTGATATCGCCTTTGCCCAGAGCCATGATCTTGTCACCATTACCAACTGTAATTGGTTCAGCTATTTCCGTATAGTTTTCGAACCATTCTCGGCGATGACTCATGTGATCAGTTGCACCTGAGTCCAAAATCCAAATATCCTGGTCTCCATTTGTTGTTTTGTAACAAATAAAAGCATCATTTGAATTTTCTTCTCTTCTCCCGTTGAAGCTAGTCTTCTTTTCCGAGCATTCCCTCTTCCAGTGGCCCTTTTTCCCACATTTGAAACATTTGCCTTTCGGTTTGTCATTTTTATCTGTCGCTTTGTTATTATTCGATGAATTTCCTTTCTTGTAATTATTGATTTGTTTCTTAGAGAAGGTTCTCTTAGCCATTAAGGCCTCTACTTCTTCAACTTGACCCTGCGACTTCAAACGAAGCTCTTCTGCCATCAAACGAGCCCGCAAATTTGCCAAAGTTTGACTATCTGCGTTTGCAGATTCCCATGCACTATGAAAATGATTAAACTCGGACGGTAGTGACATTAATATCTTCGAAATTACCATGGACTCAGAAATAATTTCTTTTTGATCACGTAATTGCTGTACGATTTCCATTAATTTTGATAAGAATGTCGCAATATCATCTTCCGGTTGTTTTGTGTAGCCATAATATTTTTGTTGTAAAAATAAAATATTTGCCTTTGATGTTTGCTCATAGGTACTTTTGAGCGTGTCCCACATCTCTTGAGCTGTTTCACAATTCATAATCTGCAGCAATGCCTGTTTCATGCATGTCGTGGAAATTGCTCTTCTAGCCATAGCATCCGCCTTCTTCCAAGTCACAATTTCCTTCGCATAATTTGTACATTCAGCTGCCGGTTTGACGTTTGTTCCATCGACGTAGTCAAAAAGTTCGTTTGCTTCTAAAATCTGACGCATTTGAAACTTCCATGTAAGCCAGTTGCTGCCGCTTTCCAGCTTTTCAATATTAACGCGATCGCCTTCCATTTATTTTGTCTTTCAATAATTATCGGCTTCAAAACTTCAAAAATAAATTGCTTTCCAATTTTCTTTTTCGAGTTCACAAATAAATCTTGCACAAAATAAATAACGATATTTACTCCAGTTAATCTTCCTTTACAATTTCACGTAATCTGGGCCCATAACCTTTTGAATTATTATGATTATATGAAAATGAAAAACTGGTACTGGAACTATCTTTTAATGTAAAAATGACAACTGTATAACTGCCTTATTTGACAAAACAAAAATACGAATGAATGTTACAAACTTGAACAAAACAAAACCTGCAGACAACGCTTTACTAAATTCAATAGTCAAAGATTAGGATTAACGTTTGTAAAACCACAGAGTACAATGGTGTACTCTGTGGTAAAACATTCAAACAGTTCATTATTGTGATATTTTGATTATGATTAATCACAGACTTGCCTTTTTTTCCATTTCTTCCTACGTAATGTGATAGAAGGAGATTAACGATCGATGACGCACATCAAGAAGGGTATTATTTCAACCATACACTCTACAAGATCACAAAAAAGTGAAACATTACAATACAGAAACACAAAAGTTTGAGATGCCGTATAGACACTGACTCAACTGGAACTGGATAATGAATATTTGTCAATAGGCGCAATGATGAGTAGGTTATCTATGGTGAAGAGCGCTTGTCCGCTTGTCAATAGCAAGTCAGGTGGTTGCATAGCAACGGTCCTTTCGATGGATCTTCACCAATTCAATTCAAAACTTCAAACTTAAAAATTATGCTGTTCAATCTATTTTTACTACATATTCAGCTTAAGATTTTTTATAGTTGAATGTGTCAATATCGAATGTTTTCGGTCGCATTCCTTTCACAGCTTCAGATAAGTTTTCCACTTTTTTCAATAAAATGATTTACTAATTATTGTCGCCATGAACAAATTTTTGTTGCATAAATGTACAATGTCATGAAATGTATTGCATGTAATAAAATCTGATTGTGTGTTGGGTCGTTTTTTGTGTGTCATTTCTATGGAATATTGTCAAACTGAACGAATTCTGGTTAATTATTTGTATATTCTATTGTTCTTGTGTGTTTTTCAGTGAAATTAAAAGTTTTTAAAATGTTGTTAAGTGGTGCTATGAGTTAATGCATGTAATTGTTTGTTTCCGTATAAAATTGAGATATTTTGTATGACTTTCTGTATGTATTTGTGTAGGTATAATTAAATAAATTCAAAATATTACCTTTAACTCCAAAATATTTTCTAATTGCACGATTTCAGTTCGCCAAAGACTGGTTTACGTGAATTTATACAGAAAAATTTGTTTTACTACAGCTGGTAGGAACAATAAAGATGGATTAAAGCAGCATCAACAAACTATAAATAAAAATAAATGTAAAATTGAGCTTAAAATACCCAACTGTTCATGCAGCATGGAATTAATAAAATTAATAAACCACCAAACATGTGCATTTCTTTCAATTATTCGTCAAAACAAAAATTCCAATAGTAACCTACTTTATCAGATAAACATTTATGGTTAACAGAAAAAGAGGCGTGAATTATAAAAAATGTTTGTCCACGACCACCTAATAATAAGTCAATATTTTACCTCCTAACTAAAGGTATATGGTACCCATATATCAACTGTCGTGAATTATGGTTCATAATACACTGTAGTGTATTATGGTTCATAATTACCGACTAGAGATGGGGGTACAATATGAAATAAACTATTAAATCTGTGTATTTTGTTCAGGAAATTTGTTTCTGACATATATCGTATCTATAAAATATTGTAATTTTTAGTATTTATACTTTTCATAACGATATTTTCTAATATTAAGTATTTCAAAACAATATATTTATAACGGTACGTTGTATTGATACTTTCTACAGTATCGCCCATCTCTATATATGTCAAATTATTTGAAGTAGCTGCCACAACATTTTGAGGTTAGTAATATGCCAAATCGCTACTGACTTTTATTTATTAATAAATAAATTAAGTGTCGTGGACAAAGTATAGTATTCTACTCGTAATTTATGGCCATAATTCACTTGGGTGACTTGCGCCTCTCGCCTGCGGCTCGTGACGCAAACGTCACCCATCGTGAATTATGGCTATCATAAATTGCTCGTTTAATAATATACTATAATTGCCATAACTTAATTGACAAGGTGAGGACTGTAGCCAGGACTTGAAGAATGCGTTGTTCCGAATTTATGGAAGGGTTTAGGAATAATTCTCTAAGCAAATGTTGAAATTTAACACATGTTTGTAAATTAGACAATCTGCATTTTACTATTAACTTACAACAACTTCTCATAGAATTGACCCCATTAATTACTTAGTTGTAAATTAGTTTCAATTTAAATTTGAATTGATTAGTTTCTTGCATGAATTACAGGTTTATATTTTCGTAGATTAAAGGTGGATTCATGCAAGAAAAAATTAAAACTTATATTAATTTGAAACTAAAACTAAGAAGATAAAACCACCATGTTGTTTTATAATTTAAATCTTAATTTTTTAGTTTCTTGCATGAACATCTACATTACAGGTACATGCTCATGCAAGAAACTAAGAAATTGAGATTTAAGTTTAAAAATAACATGGTTATATCACAGTATATGAACGAACCAGTATGTTATCTCGTGGCGTCACACTGCCGAGCTCTCTGTGACCTACAACGTCGTTGGGATGACTATACCATCCGGCGGCCAGTGCTGTGCTGCGATCCACTTAAAGTGCAAGTGGTGAATTTGCGAATAAAATTATTTATTACAGCTTATATTTTTACGGCTTTTCGGTATTATTTTTATAGTTTATAAGCATTTTTTTGCAATGGATACCATTAAAAAGAAGAAATCGGGTAGTGTGTGTGTAGTTCGTGGATGTTACAATAAATATTATAATTGTGATGAAAAATTTTACCGTTTTCCAAAGGATTCAGAAAGGTGAGAAACTGTTTGTATTTTCATACGAAATGTATAATACTTTATTATTTGATCTTCATATTACATTTATGAGCCTTAGTTTCATGCATTGATTTAATTTGTTGTTTTTGTTTCACAGCTAAAGTTTGGCTCGAAGCATGCGATAGGCCTGACTTGATGCCAAAACTATAAACTACTTATATACAATAGTAGTCATCGTTTATGTGGTGCTCATTTTGAACCAGACATGATTATGCAACATCATCAAAGAAAACTTCTTTTAAAAAAGGCTATTCCAATTCCAAATTTGTGGTTATTTAATTAAAAAATGTTCGGAAATTCATACATGCAGCGTATGTGAGACGTATTTACAAGCGTATCAGAATTTAGACGATTCGTCTTTATACTGTTACCTTAGAGCTTATGAAAATACGAATAAGGATACTTTTGGAAACTTGAATATGCCGCATGAAAATTTTGTACAATACATCCCATTATTAAAAACATTATTCCAAATGAATTTTGAGAAAGTTGCTACGGAATATAATATTGTTGAATCACTCATAAATATTAGTCAAACAGCAGAGTTTGTACATCCTTATGTTGATTTTCCAATGAAATATTTATTAAAAATTTTCTTCAGGGTACGACTATATTACACATTAAAATTTGTCAATAAAAATTTTAAAAATCATAACAAAATGAACATTGTAATATGGAAAAACCAATAAATATTTTGTATAAGACTATTGTTTTATTAACTCATCAGTGTAATGTTCTACAATATTTAAGAAAAAACATTTAACACGTTCAAGTCATTTTAAAACGTATGCACCTACGCCTACGATCGTAAAACGATCCGTTCAAGGTTATCAAAAGCTCTGGCAATTTATTAATGAAATTTATGAGAGATATACTACTGGTTGGTTCATATATTGTGGTTATATCTTCTTAGTTTCAGGTTTAAATTAATCTTATTTTCAATTTTTTCTTGCATGAATCCACTACTGTAGAAACAGAAAAAAAGGGATGGCTAGCAAATAGTAGAATGGGCCGATATATCTGTCAGTGTCAAACAATAATGCAGTTCAACCTCTCGTAGAGGAAAAAAGTTTGCATAGGAACAGCTGTTGAAGAGTTTTCAGCAAGAGGGATATTTAGGAGAAACTAAAACCCCCAACGAAATACCAATAAGCTTGGATGTTTATGGCTAAAAAGTGTGATATTTCGTTAATTAATATTGTTGATAATATAAGAAAAACCACAAAGATATAATGTTATAAATGTATCCTGCATGATTCATGAAAAATTAAAGTTATTATAATAAACGAAACAGCGCACTAGTAGCCTTGGACGTTCACTTTGTTGAGTTGTTGTAAATAATAAACAACATACTACAGTGTGTTCCAGCATTTTAAACAAATTTTCTTAAGGTTCATGCACAGTCGACTGCGAGTTTATCTTTGATACTAATTATTGTGAATATAAGGAGTTATTTTGTGGAATTAAATTTTATATGTTTATTGTCTACTAAGAATGGAATCTGGTAAAGTGCACTTTCTAAAGTAATATTTGTGACTTCCTGGTTGAGGAGACTACGAAGAAGTGTCATCTCAGAGTCAATGTATGAAAAAAATTGCTTAACAAATATTCATATCTATAAAAATTCTTATCTAACTATCTATAATTGTTTTGAAGGTCTGATGTTTTAATCTATTCTAACGTATTAAAAAATGCATGTTTATGTCATTAGAGTTGATTTTGCTAAACTTATTAAAAAATAATACAAGGTGTCCATCTATAAACATCTATAACAACTTATAACTCGAGAACGGAAAAAGATATCGACATGCGGTTTTCACTAAACTTCCTGAATTTACTTCTAGTTTCTGTTGACATTGTTGCCGCATGTAATTTTTTTTATGGAAATTTTAAATAGGACACCCTGTAATTCTTTAGACCTTTGCAAAGACCCTTTCTTCTTCTATCCAAAAATGTATATATTGTTGGCATTCACTTGGGGAATAATTAACTTTTTCATGAAACCACTTCCAAATCTAAAGGACCACATTCTAACAACTTAAAACTATAGAATGAGACAAGGTATTGAAAACAGGTTTTACTTAAAAATAAAAAACAAAACATACATTAATAAAGTAATTGTTGAATATGACCTCCATTTTGTTCAATACATGTATGTAAGCGCAATAAAAAATGTGTAAATGCATTTTGGAGCATTTCTGGAGTAATGACATTAAACACATTGATTATGTTATTCCTCAGTTCTGCTAAATTTGAAGGTGTTGGATCGTAGCATCTGTCCTTAATGTACCCCCATACAAAAAAATCCGGTACAGTCAAGTCTGGAGAATAGGGAGCACATTCAATAGGACCAGCTCGACCTATCCACTTGTCTCCAAAGGTTATATTCAAAGAATTCCTCGCTATTAAAGAGTAATGCGGTGGAGCACCATCTTGCTGGAAATATACATCATTTAGTATACCCTCTTGTTGTAGTTGAGGATAGAAAAAGAGTTCTAGCATATTCGTATAATTGTTCCCATTTACTGTTTGATCTTGGAAAAAAAATGGTCCATAAGTTTTCGTTTTGGAGACACCACACCACACATTTACCTTGGGGGAATCTCTTCCAAACTCGTTGAATGCTCTAGGATTTTCATCACCTCAAATCCTACAGTTATGTTTGTTTACGCGGCCATTTAAGTGAAATGTTGCTTCATCTGACATTATTAAATTTACGTTTGGTTGATTTCTAAACAAATCTAATAACGTCTCACACATAAACAATCTCTTTTCGATTGCATGATTCTCAATTTTTTGGAAAGTCTGAATCTTATATGCTTTAAACTTGATTATCTCTAAAAGCTTATGCACCTTACTCTTTGACATATGTGAGGGTTGAGCGATTTTTCTAATAGATATTTTATTATTGTTTCTTTCTAAAATCTCTCTTAACTGTAAAACATCATTTAAAAGAATATCTTGAGCGTTTTGAATGTGTCTTTCTTTTCTCTCCAATGTTCCTGTTTCTGTAAACTGACTTACCCAGCTTATAATAGAATTTCTAGTAGGCGGATTTTTTTCAAAAATGTTTCTAAATCTTCTTTGTGTATGCGTAATTGATTTACTTTCATTAAACACTAAAACGCACCGGGCTTTTTCGGTTTTGGTAAACATTTTTTTTAGTACCAGCTTTCTCTTGCACTAAAATTATTGCTAATCTGACACTTCTGTCAACTCGATTTGCGTTACACAGCACCCTTGATAAATTAATATCATTTATTAAGTCATTCATATTCTATGCTCAGCTGGGTCAATTTACAAAAATGAGAACATTAAATAGAAAATGTGTACTGAAAATGCTTACGATAATCCTTTAAATGATAATTTATGGATGAAGGTTTGCAAAAAATTATTAGAAATAGGAGTTTTGTTCGCAAGAAGCCCTCAATATGAATTTGAAAAATTGAATTTTTAAAGAAACTTTCAGACGTTTGAGACTTGGCAACCACGTTAGATACAAATTAAAACATTTTTAAGAATTTCAGTAAAACCTGTTTTCAATACCTTGTCTCATTCTATAGTTTTAAGTTGTTAGAATGTGGTCCTTTAGATTTGGAAGTGGTTTCATGAAAAAGTAAATTATTCCCTAAAAACGTGGGTGAATGCCAACAATGTATACATTTTTGGATAGAAGAAGAAATGGTAATTGCAAAGGTTTTAAGAAATACAGGGTGTCCTATTTAATCTAAGATCACAATTTTGATTCAAAAACCTAAATTTTTTTTTCGTCAATTTCCAGAAAAAAATTACATGCGGCAACAACGTCAACTGAAACTAGAAGTAAATTTAGGAAGTTTAGTGAAAACCGCATGTCGATATCTTTTTCCGTTCTCGAGTTATAAGTTGTTAAAATGTGTCAATTTATAGATGGACACCTTGTATTATCAATATCTCTATATTAATCATATCAAACCCATTTAAAAATAAATAATATGACATGGTGTTTTGGAACATCCTGTTTTATTGTAGATAATTTTAAAACAACCATAAGAATCTCCTCAATATTCCTGATTTTTAATTGTATGCAAACATACTTCAGTTTTAACAATCAATAGAAAAATAATTTGCTATACTAGTAATTAATTCTAAAAATATAAACAAAATGTAATTCCAAAACCTTGAATATCATTTCAAACAGATACTTACATTTAAGACAGTATAAAATGTTGTAAAACTTAACGTATGGTCATTAAAGTAAGGGTAATATTGTTTCCATCAATAAAATTGAACAAAGTAAGCTTTTAACGTAAACTTTGGTGAAACAACCATGTTCTCTGGAACATAAACACATCACAGAGAGTTAATGAAAAATAAACTAGATTGGATGAGATTTCATGCAAAATGTTCTGATATCGCGAATTCTCTTGAACTTGCGTGATTCGTGCTGTGGTGGGGTACTGTGACAGGTAGCCGGTAGTCCTGTTTTGCCATTTTTTTGGGAATTTACAAAATTATAGATGGATTTACCTAAATAGTGTTATAGTTTGATAAATTAAAAACATGATTTTATAGCAATTTTAGTGAAAAACTCACAAAGTTTAGATAACTATCTGTTTTTATACAGCTGTTATTGTTTATTGTATACTTTCTAATGTTCAATGTTTACTACTTCGTATGGAAATCGATTGAACGAGGTGTGCCTACAGGATGGCCCAATTTTAATCCATGCGATTTTTGTGTTTGGGGCTACTTAACAGTAGTTTGTGCAACTAGTCTGGATATGATGGCCATATCGCACGAGGACGAAGTTTGAGCACGAACCGTAGGCGGAGTGCTCAATCGTTCGAGTGCGATATGGACAATCCACACGACTCGAACAGTTTATTTTTTCTACGACCAATGTAAGAAAAATCTAGAAAATAAACATTTGAATAAACTGTAAAATAAATATAACTTAAAAATAAAAATTTTCAACAATTTTATTCAAAATCGTACCAATTCAATTTTATGTCTTCACAAATTTTTTGTGATAAACGTACAGTTTTTAAATGTAGGTACAATTATTTGTATATTGTTATAATAGATGCTGCCAGTCGGACTCCCGCACGAAGGGTACCGTACCTTTATCTATAATAATAAATATTCTGCTAAATATTTCAAGCGTCTACCTGTTGTCGTTATCAATATCAAGCGTAATAATTATTTAAAAATAAAATTGACAATGAAAAAAAACTTCTTCTCGAGGAAACGAGCCCGGGTCTACCGCGTGAGAGTCTGGTATGTTTACCACTCGACTATCAATGTTTATACAAGTATAACGTCAGAATTATTACATGAACTGACGTCCATCGGTAGTCTCTTAAATACCCATTTTATTCTGTTTTTAGTATTTGTTATTAATTTATACGGATTATTTTGAAGATTTGCGTTACCCTTTTTTTCAATTTTTTTGAGGAACCAAAAATTTGCGTTACCCTTTTTTTTTAATTTTTTTGATAAAGAAACCGAAAATTCTGCGTTACCTTTTTTTTCAATTTTTTTGATTGAGAAACCATAAAATTCTGCGTTACCTTTTTTCAAGTACTTCAATTAAGAAACAAAAAAAAACAGCGTTTTTTTTATTCAAGAAAGAAAAACTCTTCAAACTTGAAATTCCGTAATGAAAAATACATTTTGTGGACCGTGTTTTTGACATGAATAATTTCTTTAAATGAAAATATTTTCAAGAAAAATGATTTTTTCTATGACTTTTTACAACATTCTTTTTATTACTGTGATGCCATATATCGATGTCTCGAGTTCAAATTTCACACAGAGGTTGATATTGTAATGTAATAGTCTTTCGTATTCCATATCCAAATTTCGCTGACAAACGATACGAGGGAAGAAAAAATTGAAAAATAGTTATTTTCAAAAAAACTACAACATTCTTTTTATTACTGTGATGCCATATATCGATGTCTCGCGTTCAAATTTCACAGGGAGGTTGATAATGTGATA
>CAJUYH010010919.1:0-11658 GCA_910591685.1 Galerucella tenella
TCGAGTACAAAGCCCCACCTCAATTAATGTACTTTTACCATACCACTCCATTCCCCCCCGGTTCCCTAAAATGTCACCTCCAAAGGTTCATGCGTGAATAGTCGCAGAAGGCCGTGGTGGTGAGATGAGAGTGGCAATTACTCAACTGCACCACTCGTTTCAGCACAATGAAATCTCTGGCCTCTATCGACAAGAGATAGGGAGAGAGCAGAGTCTCTGAAAAACAAATCGGATGAAATACTGCCTGACTGGTTTTGTTGAGGGGAATTTCAATGATACTTTCAGATTTTTATTTTTGTTTTTGTCGAAGTCGAAGGGTCAACGCAGACAACGAAAATTAAATGGGATCCATTGATAAAAAAAATCTTTTTAATGGAATTGAAGATAAATAAATCAGGTAGAATAATTGCTAGATCCTAAAACCTCATATTATCCTGAGGTGGGTTGAAGGGCAAGACAGGGAAACGGCTGAACTAAAAATTTGAGGACCCAAATATTTGGGATAACCAGGAAAACCTACGTTTAACAGTAGGATTTATGACTGGCCACTGTCAACTAAGGAAACACCTCCATACTATGGGGCTAGTGGACACACCTCTATGCAGGATGTGTGAACAGGACGATGAAACTGTCAGGCATGTCCGGAGTTATCGTCAATAAGAGAGTGTGTGTTCGGTGAGTCTACACCTGCCGATATAAACGAGATTTCTCCTAGTAACATGTCCACCTTTCTGGGAAGAACAAGATGGACGGGAGGGAGGATGTACAATGGGTTACAAGTGCTGTGAGCCTACACTCACCCTCCCTACTCTACAGATACAGATACAGAACCTCTTAAGCTTTACTGGCTATACAACAGGATGAAGTACGCCATTACGTATGATTATTCGGTACCGATCTTGGTTTTGATGGTCCGGTCTTGGTCTAGCTCAAATACCTGTAATCTTGATTTTGCGAACTCAGATCTAAGAAAATGTTTTGGACCCTATAGCTTCAGTAATCCATCTATTTTCATTGATCAGGCACTTTTTGGTGATTATACAACAACTTTGAGATTTTGTGGTGGGATCTGAGTGTTTTCAGAGCTTCTTTGGCTTGTAGAAGTTGTTCTATTCAGCTTTCCACTTGTCAAACTTATTATGTCTCTCCGAATCGGTACAAACATCATTTAATGATGCTACACATAAATTATTTTGACCTTTTTTTTCTCATGAAAACATATAATCGTGGAGAAAAGGAATCGGGATTCCTCGGAAGACTAATTGAAGCACTTAATTCTTTCTTTTTATTAGTAGTTTCTTTCCGGAAAATTTAATTAACTCGGGGACCGACATAAATTTTGAATTCTTGAATCACCACTAGTGCCAGATTAAGAAGCCCGCGAGGGAAATGTTCGAGAGTCTTATTCTATTTGATTGACTAAGTTTTAGTTCTAGAACGTTCAGTGATGACACAGGATGCATTTTTAATGAAAATATACCCTAAGTGGTTAAACTTGCAAACATAAAATGTTAATAACAAAAAACTAAGGGAAAAGGTCCTTCTTCCATTCAAAAATACATTTTTTTGGTTCTATAATTTTAATTCTGTCACACAAACGTCCCGACAAATCGTCTGAAAATAAACGTAGATAAAATGAAACGCACTCGGTCTTTTCCACTACATGAAATCCCTCAAAGTCGCAAGGTACACATGTTCTCCCGTCTCCCTTGGGTCAAAGGCGCACAGTGCCATTTGTCGAAGGATTTTGGGATTTACACTGCATCGAAGACAGGAGGTATTTTCATTCGCATAAAATATATGGAAGGCTATAAATATTGTCACTTAAATCTGTTATCGACAAAATCTGTATGGGGTAGTAACAATATTTCGATTGATTTTTTTAATTTAATAAAAAGGGAAGCTAGTCCGGCTCGAAGGACCAAACAATGAGGCAGCAGTCCTGAAAAATGGAACAACAAATCGGGAAATGGAAAAATGACGCCTTTATTCGGCTCGAATCAACATTTTGCTTTATTTATTTTGTTTTGAGTTATTTTGAATCCCTGTACGTGAAGATTTGAACCTCTTTTGATACGCTATAGACAGAATTCTTATTACGAGGTCATTGAGGTCCATTTACTTTATTGCTAGATTATAAAATGCTCTCCGTACATTCCCTGGCTTTCCACTATACCCGAAAGGATGTTTATATATCCACGACAATTAGAGTTTATGTGTTAGCTCGGTAATTGCTTAATTGCTCCAATAACCATCGGTAGGTATTCGTTGTTGTCGATGTAGTTCTGAACTAGTTTAGGGTTATGAGTCTCGATTATTATTAGAAGTTGCTGACATAGCTATACACCAGTCAAGTTTCTCTTCTTTTGATGGGATGTTTGTATTATTTTGGGGTGACATTCACTGAGACCCAAAAGATCTATTATGCCCCCTTACTTCTACTTAGCTTCTGAGGATAGTCTCAGAAACTAGTAGCTCCTTTTCCCGGAGGAATTTTAGGATATCTGCAGGCTTCAACTTAGGAAAATGTTCCTTTTCTATCCAGTAATCTCCCATGTGCTGTGCTCTAGGATTCTGAATTGCTGTGCAGTTGGAAAGTATGTGGATGAAGGTTTCCTCTTCCATGCCACAAAATCTACATTCTCCTTCATCCACTATTTAGACCTTTTTCAGGTGCGCATTCAGGCGGCAATGTCCCGTTGAGATCCCTGTTAAAACTCTTAGCGCAGTTTCACTTTGACTTATGCATTCATCTGATCTCAACAGGTTGTAGTCACCCAGAAAAGTCTTTGATTGTATAAGCCCTACTAGATCTTTCCAATGGTCAGATCTTCCCTTTTTCTCGGTTTTACCTATTTCTTCCAATATTATATTAGGGCTGATTCCGCAAAAGGGTTCAGGCCCCCAGAAAGGTATTTTAGTCCCCCTCTTCAGTTCATCTGCTATTTCATTTCCTTCTATTCCAGTGTGTCCTGGAATCCATAGTAATGTGACTATATTGTTCTCGCCTAGTTCATTGAGTTTGTCTGGGCATTCCCACACCATTTTGGATTTGATTACACAAGAGCTCAGTGCTTCAATGGCTGCTTGACTATCCGACATTATGATAATCCTTGGTATTCTGTATCCTTTATCAATATTGAACTGGGCGCACTTTCTTATGGCGATGATTTCCGCTTGAAAGATAATTGGGGTTTTTCCCAAGTTTTCAGAGTGTTTGGCTCCTGGCCCGAACACTCCTATCCCAGTTCCTTCTATTGCTTTTGAGCCAACTGTGTACCATTGAATGGCATTCTTTCCAAGTCTGGTAATTTTATTTGGATCCCATCCCTTCTTGTTGCTCAATTCCGTAACGAATTTCCTTGAAAAGTTATACTTTCTCATCATACCGTCTTGTGGCATGTCCCAGGCTGTCTTATTTCTAAGAAGTGAGGAGGTGTTTTTTTTGTATTATTATAAAAATATATCTTACCCCGTTATTTTCAAAATAGTCTAGCTAGCTCAAAACATATATTGTTACTGTAATTTGCGTTTGACATGAGACTCTTTGGACACCTTGTATAGATGCTTCTGCTGTGACCCTATTAAGTTCGTAAGTTAGAAACCACTATCTATCACAGTCACAGACAATGTTTATTCCATACTTTAAGCTCCAATTTATATATTGTTAGACCTTGCTATATTCAAATATCCAAATTTGGCACTCTTATTGCTCACGCTCACGCATGCGCACCAATGGAGGCGGGCGCGAGGAACGACCTTCCCGCGCTTACTCTCGGCAGTCGCTGCTTGATATACGTTGTGAATACATCTAAGAACAAAAAAAGGTAGAACGTGTCGCGGGACACACGGTAGGAACTTTAGTTCCTTTTAAGCAAAAATTATCTAATACATCTGACGTTATAGATAAACAATTTGCATATTGCTCGGTGGTCGAGTAGTAAGCAAACCAGACTCTCACGCGGTAGACCCGGGTTCGATTCCCCGTGAAGAAGTTTTTTTATTGTTAATTTTATTTTTAAATAATTATTCTGCTTGATATTAATAACGACAACAGGTAGACGTTTGACATATTTAGCAGAATATTCATTATTGTAGATAATGGTACGGTACCTTTCATGAGGGAGTCCGACTGGCAACATCTACTTATAACAGCATCGTATATTTAAAAAGGGAAAACCGTAGTAGCATTATACAAATTGGACATTCAAGAACTGTACGTTTACCACAAAAAAATTAGTGGAAACATAAAATTGAATTGTTAAATTTTCAATTTGAAGTTATATTACAGTTTATAGAAATTTTTATTTTCTAGATTTTTTCTTAAGTGGGTCGTAGAAAAACTATGCTGGTCGACTCGTGTGGATTGTCCATATCGCAACCTTCGTCCTCGTGCGATATGGCCATCATATCCACACTAGTTGCACAAACTACTATTTCTATCAAAATATGCCCTTTCACATTTAAAAACAACCTGCCAAATGTCAAATCAATTTATCCATCCATTTTAAAGTTATCGAGTTAAAACATTCAAGTTTTCAAAATTTCAACACCCTGTATTTCGAAAAGTAAATGTGCTAGACCCCTTAATCCTCATATCATTTTGTCCAATTTTACGAGAGGAATCCACATGCAAACGTTGTAATTACCCTTAACGTTCGAGATGCTTATACCATTTTTTGCGCTATCGTATTGAAATAAATCTCGAATAAAATACTTTAAATTTCTTCGAAATGAACGAAATGTCAAAAGTGACAATCATATCTCTCGATCAGTTTAAAATATATTTTGCATTTTGGTGAAATTGTTTTTATGCTATTTATTACTTTTCGACGTCTGAACGGTAAGTAAATCACTTACCGACGTGTTAAACTTAGGAACCAGTAGACACAACCTACCGTCCTGACAACCGATGCTGTAAATAAACAAATAAGATCAATCACTTAAAAAAAATTATGGAAATAATAGTAAAAATTTATCCGAACAAATCCAAGTAGATCACCAGCACTGCGAATACCAGCTTTGCATTGAATTTTAATATAGCATCGGTGGTTCAGTGGTAGAATGCTCGCCTTCCACGCGGGCGGCCCGGGTTCGATTCCCGGCCGAAGCATATGAATCGCTGCTTCGTAAACGAGAGAGAGACTCAGGAGAGAGCACATGCACGCAAGCAAGGCACATAACGAAGCAACGTAACATAACGTAACGTAACGGTCAGATCTTTTGCGTCGCGACCCCTGGTCGCTCAAACATAACCTGACGTAAAGAACTAAAGTTCCAAATATCTAACAATATGGATAACTTTTCCTATGAATATTTTGAAACAAATCTACAAAAATCCAAAAGAAAAAAAGAAAAACCTGTTATATTTTCAAATTGACGGTTTGCACTTTTGAGAATTGCATGTTTCGCATCGATTGACTGGTCCATGAAAGTGGTAACATGCCGATATGTACGTCATAATCCTATTTGGGAAGTAATTTAGAAGTGAACTCCTGGTCAGGTCGAAACGGAATATGAATACAACAAAGCTAGCTCTGCCGTTTGGTCGATATCAATTTTTATAGTTCTTTCTTAAAAATGTCGCTATATCAAAAAGCCACAAATCAAATCAAAAAGTGTAAATTGTGTTACATCGTTGTTTGCTCCGTGTCCTCCACTGCAATCAATTGAATTGCTGAGAATTATTGCGCAATAAATCTATCAGATATGCTATCTGGGTCGTCGATCATCTGCTGCTATGCGTTTCTGGCCCTGCGGTCCTTGAGTGGTATCATTCAACTGTTATCAGATAGATAACAATGTTGAGAAGCATCATGTGGCAATTATTGCCGTTAGGACAGAAATTATAACCCCCAGGAGATAATAGATCTACTTATTATCTGCTCAGAACTGAAATTTTGTTATTATTTTACAAGAAAGAACACTATCTCGCTCAATGTTTGGATTCTTCTCCTAATTTCTCCCAAAAATTCCGAACCGAGCTGATTACACAAGTATGACAATGAAAATATGAGAAAAACAGCTTGAAAAAGAGAGAAAGTATGAATGTGCGCGCATCGAGGCGTGTACTTAGTTCCATAGGCTGGCCGAATATTGATTGCCCCATTGGATTGGTTTATTTGAACACTTAACTCATTAAAATTATGTTTGCCTTTAGAATGAATTTTTATTTTAATTTTTCCAAGAAGTTTATATTTTATGTTCAGAATAGGTGTAGGTACCTACTTATTTTATTTTTTTAATTCAATTTATTAATGGAAGGGATTTTTGGAACTTTAATTCTTTACGTCAGGTTATGTTTGAGCGACGGGTGGTCGCGACGCAAAATATCTGACTGTTACGTTACGTTACGTTATGTTACGTTGCTTCGTTAAGTGCCTTGCTTGCGTGCGTGTGCTCACTCCAGAGTCTCTCTCTCGTTTACGAAGCAGGGAATCGAACCCGGGCCGCCCGCGTGGAAGGCAAGCATTCTACCACTGAACCACCGATGCTATATTAAAATTCTATGCAAAGTTGGTATTCGCAGTGCTGGTGATCTACTTGAATTTGTTCGGGTAAATTTTCACTATTATTTCCATAATTTTTTTGCGCGATTGATCTTTTTTGTTTATTTACAGCATCGGTTGTCAGGACGGTAGGTTGTGTTTACTGGTTTCTAAGTTTAACACGTCGGTAAGTGATTTACTTACTGTTCAGACGTCGAAAAGTAATAAATAGCATAAAAAACAATTTCACCAAAATGCAAAATATATTTTAAGCTGATCGAGAAGTATAAATGTCACTTTTGACATTTCGTTCATTTCGAAGAAACTTAAATTATTTAATTCGGAATTTATTTCAATACGATCGCGCAAAAAATGGTATAAGCATCTCGAACGTTAAGGGTAATTACAACGTTTGCATGTAGATTCCTCTCGTAAAATTGGACAAAATGATATAAGGATTAAGGGGTCTAGCACATTTACTTTTCGAAATACAGGGTGTTGAAATTTTGAAAACTTTTGATTTGACATTTGGCAGGTTGTTTTTAAATGTAAAAGGGCATATTTTGATAGAAATAGTAGTTTGTGCAACTAGGGTGGATATGATGGCCATATCGCACGAGTGCTCAATCGTTCAAGTGCGATATGAACAATCCACACGAGTCGAGCAGCATATTTTTTCTACGGCCCACTTAGAAAAAATCTAGAAAATAAAAATTTCTATAAACTGTAATACAACTTCAAATTGAAAATTTAACAATTCAATTTTATGTTTCCACTAATTTTTTTGTGGTAACCGTACAGTTCTTTAATGTCCAATTTGTATAATGCTATGGTTTCTCTTTTTAAATATATGATGCTGTTATAAGTAGATGTTGCCAGTCGAACTCCCTCATGAAGGGTAACGTACCATTATCTATAATAATGAATATTCTGCTAAATATTTAAAACGTCTACCTGTTGTCGTTATTAATATCAAGCAGAATAATTAGTTAAAAATGAAATTAACAATAAAAAAAAACTTCTTCACGGAGAATCGAACCCGGGTCTACCGCGTGAGAGTCTGGTTCGCTTACTACTCGACCACCGAGGAATATGCAAATTGTTTGTCTATAACGTCAGATGTATTACATAATTTTTGCTTAAGAGGAACTAAAGTTCCTACCGTGTGTTCCGCGATACGTTGTACCTTTTAGTTTATTAATTATGGTTCTCTCATGAAATATGTTTTATTATCAAGTTACAATGGCTAAAATAATATCCTATTGTAGTTAGAAATCAATTGTCAACTTTGTCAGAAACGATCAAGTTGCCAAAAATGAATTTTAAGATGTACAGGCTACGTCATAACGATTGTATTTTTCTATTTCTTCAACACCCTCACTCCTTCCATGTTGGGAACATACTGAATACCACCGACTAGTGAATTCTACTGTAAAGGACAATGTTGCCGGATTAAAGTGTTTAGTTTCACCTAATGGTGCATGAGTTCGAAAAAAAGTCAACGATAACGAGAAAAAATATAATTTGTAGAAATTAATCTGCGCTTCGGCCAGCCTCTGGAACTAAGTACACGCCTCGATGCGTGCGCACAATTATTCTTTCTCTCTTTCAAGCTGTTTTTCTCATATTTTTTTTGTGTAATCAGCACGGTTCGATAAGCTTTTTCGCAATCTGTATGCTCTTTTTACTTCAAGTTTTTGTTCACTCCACTCCACACTATATCCATTGGACTCATTCAAAGTGTATTTTCCAGTAAAATTACTTGGTAATATTAGACAATCTACGTGGGGCTTTCAGTTGTGGATTTCGTAATTCAAAAGAACAGCTTACGATTGCCTTAAGACATCAAAGTGGGAAAGAAAAATCCAAGTTATCTTATAACGTTTATATTATATACGCTTAAAAGTCAACTCAAACAAAATATAAATTTCATGAACCACTTATTTCTCATAGGAAGAAACTGAACTAGAAGATGCTGTTTCCCTCTAAGCAAAGAAAGGTTTTTTGCCATTATTTACACAGCTAACGTGAAAGGCATATTAGGGGTTGATATTAGAGGAGGGTTGAGAAAAAGTCAGAAGAAAAATCTCTGTTTGTCGGGGTGAATCTCTAACTTATAATATTTTAAAGATGGTGGACAAAAGTGTTTAATGAAACTAGATTCGTATGTTAGGTGATACTGTTTAAATTTGGTTGCAGTAACTACAGAACTACTTCTTAGTTCTGTGCTCTCAACAAAATCAATCTATCAGAAGGTGTGGAGTTGGGAAAGGGCATGCCTGCGCTTGAAGCGTCTGGGATACGTGCGAAGAGGGGAAGAGTGCAGACACGTCAAGAAGCTCCGGCTCCTGGAAGATATTCCAGTTCTGACTCGAGCGGCTGACGAATGCTTGCGCAATTACTACTTCGCAACCCCATACAGGGCTATGATCCGGGATAGAGAATCCTGGGGAAAAGAGACGAATACACATCCTCATGGGACCGGGTGGTACACAGATGGCTCATGCTCTGGTGACAGAGCAGGAGCTGAAATTTACTCTAGGAACCCAAGGACACAAATCTGTGTACCATAGGGTACATATCAGGTACATATCAGGCCGAGATATACGCTATCTTGGAATGTGCGCAGATAAACCTAGACAGAGGTTATGTGGATCGACGCATAACCATATACACCGACAGTCAGGCAGCAATTAAAGCCCCGAGGGACTTGCTGACGAATGTCGAGAATGACTTGCTGATCTTGCAAGTCGGAACGCAGTGCGGCTAGAATGGATTCCGGCCCACTCTGGTTTTTAAGGTAACAAAATGGCGGATGCACTGGCTGCGGAAGGGGCGGCAGCTCCTTTCTGCGGCCGAGGAACCAGCACCTCACTCATTGGAATGCTCTGCAGGGTCCTAGACAATCCAACCTTCTACAGAAGGGATGGACTGATGGACACGCTGGGGCAGCTATTGAACTACCAAGGAGTGAGTTGAGGAAGATAGCAGGACTCCTAACAGGGCACTGCTGTGTGAGGAAGCACCTCTACAACCTAGGAGTAGAGGAAAGTTCCCAATGTAGGGGTTGCGGCATGACTGACGAAACGTCAGTCCATGTTCTCTTAGAGTGTCCACACTGGGTTGTATTACGCAGGCGAATCTTCGGAGTCACAAGCAGGCATCCACTGATAAAGGTTGTGGCCTTTATTGAAGGGCATATGAAGCATGGATGTCTAGGTAGCAGGAATGGCACAATGGGCCCGCCAGTGGCCTCAGTGCCGTAACCTTGGCTTGAGTTTGTCTAGATCAAGGCTCGCCTGCACATTTAGTAGTAGTAGTGAGAAAAGGCAACATTAATTGCAACTTTTAAGATCTTACTAATACGCGTAACCAAGTTCATACTGAACTTTACATTCAAACGAACGCGCTTTAAAAATGTCATCTGTCAGATGTGTCAATCATGGAACGAACGATAGTAGGCATACGTTTAACATTTTACGTCAATTATTTTTGGTAGTTTTTTTTTTGTCGTAACCCTTTATAAGTGACGATGTTTCCGAAGCATTTACAAGAAAAATGACTGGAGGGGCCAGATGTTCACACCTACACTAGGTTGGATTTCTGAATTAGTGGCAAACTTTTCGACTAGCTATTAGATACTGTATATAAGTTGGCTCCTTATGGTTTGTAAACAGCTTTTACAAATTAACACATAAGTGGAAAAAAGTAACACCAACTGTTCCTAGATTCGAGATAGATTGTGTAGAAAAATATGGAGAGATTTCACAGATGGTTATAACTAGAATTGCAGAAGTTTTATTGCTAGATAGAATATAATTCAAGTATATAAAAGTGTTTTTTAGTTTTCTCCATAAAGCAAAAATAGTAAATTATACATTAAGGTGGTGAAGACTATTATTATTGACCGAGCACCAAAATTATTTAAGGTGCGAGGCTTATAAATGTCCTCACCACCATGGTGTAAATACATTTTTTTCCACAACTAGCCAAATTTAAGACAGAAATTGATAATAGTTCATAAACGCATCACGAGAAGCGTTTACCATGTCGTCTGACTGACAAGTACACTGTCAGTTTTCGATATATTATGAACGTACTCGCTATGTCATCTGTCATTTTTGGATGAGCGCGAATTTTGAACTAATGGCATTTTTGGCATTGTTTCTTCTTGCTCTGCAAACCAGACCTTCACAGCTTTTATTACCCCCTCGTTGGAAGAAAATTTACGACCTTTTAAACTTTTTTTAGTTGAGGAAAGAGATGATAGTCGGACGGAGCCAAATCTGGTGAATAAGGGGGGTTACTCCATGGCAATCCCCAAAAAACTGAAGCAAGAACTTTTCCAGCAGATTTTTGGACACGAAACGTCTTAGGTCTTGGAGAGGACGAAGGACATTGATCACCAAGGGTATCAAGCATATCTTCGTAAATCTGCTTACCTCTCAATCCTTTTAAATACAGGCTCCAATTTTTCGATATTCACAATTTCGGAGGACATCTTTTTTCTTTTAATTTATTGCGTAACTCTGCTTTACTTTTTTTTTCGTCCAACTTCACACTGACACTTCTAATGAGTTTTGTTCGTTTCTATGGTAACGCAATATTTTGTTTATGCATGGAACTGGTTTTGGCTAACTAAATATCAAAACATCCTCGTATTATCTCTATTTATTATACAGTGTGTTAATTTTGAGACTGGCAAACTTCAAAGATAGATGGTCAACCGAATCTTATACTGATATTTCCCTCATAAAAATAGCACTGCACGTAATTTTATAGTTCTTCCATTGTCACCCATAGTTTTTATATCCTTTCTGGATTCTGCAGGCAAAACTGCCGGTAAAATGGACCCATAATTCATGGAACAGAGGGAATGGTCGCAGCATATAATTACTTTCCAGAAATTTAGTGCAGTTCGCATAGACGTGCTGCATCGAAAGGGGGTTGATATACGACATTTGAAAAAAAAATACTCTTTTCAAGTGACTTGAATATTTTGTGCAAAATATTAGCGTTACAAAATTTTAGAGTGCCCGAAAGGATTTTTATTAATATTATTAAAAAAAATTAGTATTCTGCTGAAATGCTGTCTGCACTGAAAAATTTTACCTCTAATGATGCTTTATACAGTGCTTTTCAGATAAAAGTATCCACCTTTAATAACTTT
>CAJUYH010010920.1:0-11657 GCA_910591685.1 Galerucella tenella
TATTATTATGATACAAACTAGGTTGTAGAAATAATATAGTGTTTCATAAAATATAAGCTATCTGAAAAATCCACTGCGCGAAAATCAGTATCCCAGTAAAACCGCAAAAATTTTCTTTTTTCTTCGCCGCGGCATTTTTCTCACCTTTCCACCAAACTACGCATTTCTACCGTGACGTCACCCACAGTGAAAATCAATTTCCCAGGATTTCCCACTCGTCCTCCACCAATCAGATGCACCCCGAAAGAAAAACTCCGCAGGCGATGGCGGCAGTGCTTGTATTATTTTCCGAGTAAAACTCAAAATAAGGAAAAGCTCGAGAGCCCTCAGCGCTCTTTACCTTCAACTAACCAATGGGTTCCCGAGCACCAGATATTTTTTCTCAACGAAAAGGTAACGCACTTTTTTCCAGAAATGTTCAGTTGCGTTATAGTTATTCACGTAATTAGTGGTATATGGACATTACTAATGCACGCATGTGAGCAAGCGAGGACAAGCGAAGACAATCTCCTTTCGGAAATTGAAAATGCAGCTTCCAGTGTTATTTAAAATATTTAATTCTGGTATTAATATGTTTCTAGATTCTTATTATCGCAGTAGTGCGGTAATAAATTCAAAAACGCACTAGTGCGGTAATATACGTCATTATGACACTGAATTGTGTCAAATCGTACTCGTCACATGACAGTTGTAGATAAAATATATTTTGGTTTTAATGTGAAATATTTATTTGACAAAAAGATTCATAGGATAAATAGATAAATGTAGATTTCATGTGCTTCTAAGAGTCTTTTGCAGATCTATTGTGTGTGCCTTTCTGTAATGCAGAAGCTCCTTATCTACCTGTCCTTATTACTAGACTCTTAATGCAAAACCAAAAAATACACCAGCTTAATAAGAAGCGAATCTTCCGATCCTTTTTCTGTATGCGCATGTTTGAATAAAAGCCATTTTCACAAGATACCTGTCATACTTCACTTTGTCGACCGATATTTGAATATTTAACCATTTTCTCAGTGCATTTACGGAGTTATTTGTCAACGTCTTTCTCTCAAGGTTATAAATTTTTGTTACCAAAACATTAAAGAGATTGCGTCGTGCTTTGCTTCTTGTTAAGCTGGTGTATTATTTGACCAAACTTCAGTGTGTCTACAAATACGATGTTATTCATGCGTGTTTGTTGAGGCTACAATGCCCAGTCAGGATCCTGATTGTTCTCCTATTAGGACTTCTATTATATTATCAGTTTCGACGTGAATGGTTCTTTGATGAACTCTTTGGCCTGCTTCATTGTATACACGAGACTTCTTCTATATGTTTTTACATCTCTTTCGCATCATGCCCTTTCTCGGGCTAGTGAGTGCCTAGGATACACATTGCTGCTTAAAAATGAGCCCCTTAAAGGCACAAGAAGCTCTCGAAGTTGCCCGAAAGAACCTGCTATTGACATTATATCAAATATCGAGGACAGAAGAAGCTATAGATTTTCCATTAGGCAACTGTTGGACTACTTATAACTTGCTGATGGTATGGAAATTTCATTACGTATCTGTTTGAAAAGAGATGGAAGTGTAGGGCATAAGCCATGCTTCAGCTTCGTTGTGATATGGAAAAAACTACATGTTTTTCTGTCAAAATGTCAAATAATTTATTCAGTGTTAATTCTGCTACGTCTGAAAATGTTTCCGGATAAGTTTGCCGTAAAAAAACATGACAGATGTTTTACATCGTTGCCACGTTGTAATTTTTTTCCAATTGTTGGCATAAAATTATGTTGATAATTTGTTTATTGTATAAGATTACATTCAACTTAAAAATAAAAGCAGAAATTATAAAATTTTGGTGATTAAATACATAAATTTCAAAATGTCCAAGTTTGAAACTCTAAGTTTAACTGAAAAATGCTATCTTCATGCACATGTTGAATTACATTGTTTTTGCAGTTTTAAGTAATAATGTATTTAAAAAACTTACATCTCTTAAAGAAGTAATAGGAATTAGCGGTCCACCGTTATCTTGCTCTCTCTCAAAATATGATATTAGAGATGCTACCATGTCCTTGCAATCACTTGATAAAGATTTGGGGATTGCGACGCAGTGTTCGATACTCTCTTTTAAATAGTTATGAAAATAACAGATTATATCTTACACAGTAAATAACAAACTAAAAAATGCGAATAAAAATGACAAACCGACACAAGAAATTCTGATAAAATTGTCTGATTTTGACAACGTAAGTTTGGCAACCCCGGACACGGCAGCCAACTTTTGGACCCTAACTTTCCCCGTTATATGATTAATTATTCCATTGACACTTTGGATATTTAGATTTTGTTGAGTGGCTGCAATTGTTACTACAAATGTCAAAATTGCAAACGAACCATACTCAATGTTAGTGTGGATTCATGCAGCAACATTTAACAATTATCAATTAGTATTTAACAATTAACATTTATCATTTAACAATTAGTAAAACTGCCATCGTTTATGCAGACACAATTATAAATTAGGAGAAAATAGTAAGCATGCGCAAAAGCCCAAGATTCTAGTTACAACAACCCTACATTTTTATGTCTATTTGTGCATTGGAACAATTTTGAAGATGTATTACCTATAGTAGAATTGAAGACTCTTTTTCTTTTATAAGTACCTACAACTTGAAAATAAACAAAATCCCAACATAACCCCAAGTCAACCGCTTTTCTATGTAAAAAGTAAGGATCTGCGTACTAGTTGCGCACTAGATGAAAATTCGGTACATTTAATTTAAGAAAGTTAAAAGTTAGCCAACTTCGTAATTGTTAAATGATAATTGTTAATTGTCTGCATAAATGGAGTCATAGTGAAATGAGTAGTTCAACTTATAATTGATAAATATTAATTGTTAAATGCTAATTGATAATTGTTAAATGTTGCTGCATAAATCCACACTTAGAGATAATAGGTCGATATCTGTAAGCGATAAGATCGGTCCTAAATATTATAAACTTGATGATGAATGTTTGATTTTGCGTAACCCGTTAATTATTTGCAACAAAATAAAGTTTCTCATTCTCGAGAAGTGGATGAGAATTCAAAGGAAATCGCGGGAAGCTAAAATGAAGTTGCGTAAGAACATCTTCTTCATATTTGAATCGTTTTTTAATGATTCATTATTAAAACGTTTCGAGGAATCTTATTTATCATACTTCCTTAATTTTTCCTTAAAAAAAGTGTCATACAATGCTGTATTCCTCCATCACTACAATCTACACTGAAAATAATTGTGTTGTTAATATCAACAAACCCCATTAATCGAAATTTGTTTATTGGGATCATTCACTACCATCGATCTTCAATTTTAAGGACTATTGTTAAAATAACTCGACCCAATTTAGTGTCCTTTTTTTTCTAAATATAAATCGCTCACTTATTTGATTCATATTTTATACATTGTTAACGTTAAGAGTCAATGCATTAAATTTGAGGCGGGAAGCTAAAGGAAAGCCTATCGATGTGAGCGAGACAACCTACGAGTAAATCTCTATTCATAAAAAAGGCTTGTACACTGCGATTCAAAAGTATCTATAGGTAAAGGTACCACAAGAGAAACTCAGTTTAGTTGCATTATGTAGTGAGTCAGTTGTATAGCGAAGCTTTTTGCTGTGTATACTTAACGTAATATCATTGTACGACTATTGTTAGTACGTAACAGAGTTAATTTAGCGGACCACATAAAACTCGGTTATGAACGTCGCTCACCACATATAGCTATTCAGCTGACTAGCTCCACCCCACCGCATGCTGTAATGTAGTGGGGTATGGACTGCCGACACGGACTTCACGATTTCCACAGTGATACGCAATTTTGAATGTATAAAATTAATAATTAGTAGGTTAGGGAATATGAGATATGATTAAAAAAATAATAGAATTAAGGAAATTTTATTTATCGTAGGTACATAATTGATCTATCAACTTTCAAGTTTGTAAGAGTGTCGTTTATATAAGTATAAAAATATAAATATAAAATGATTGTAGATAACTAGGTACAATAATTTGAACATAGGTCTAGTAAAAAGGTATAAAATCTGAAACTTTTTCTATGTAGAGAGCCGAATTCAGTTTTCAGCTGTTTTACTTCAATCATACATAGGTATTTTGCATTTTATTTTCTAGGTCTGTATTTCACGAAACTTGAATGAAATAATACTGATTATTTTTTTACTTCCCAAAATCTGACATTTTGGTGGTTTCAACCAATAGCAATACATTATTCTAGCCAATCATTCGGTATTATATTGATAATTCTGTTTCCTCATCGATAATACCTTGTATACATTGAAACGTCAAAATTTTACTTTGAATTTGTCAATATTGACAACTAAAAGTTTATTGAAAAATGAACACAAACTGATTAGTGCCATCACCCAAGAGAATATTGAACATTCAATACAAAATTCCACTCCACAATTGTTGAAAAAAATAATCATCCCAAATACAACTCGCTCTTCAAATTTTATCACATAATTTTTTATTTTCGTCACTCAAACTTGTTTATTTGAGGCAAAAACATTCAAACAAATCGAATTCAGATAAAATCACGAGTCCGTTAGGACTTGTGATTTTATCAATCGGGAATTTCATTATGGTCAGGTTGCCTCCGTTTTTTATTCCACCTGACTAATGCAGCTCTACAATATAAAATAATCTTTAAACTGAAAAAACTTAAAAATTAACTCACTTTTTTCTTGATGATTTAATTGTTTTTTCTTTTCCCATTTTAATCCTGTAATAAACATAGCAAAATATTGATATTTTCAAATATTATAATAGTCCAGTTTTAACAGTTTTTTGTACAACTTTTTTTCAACAGTTTCGGAAAAATATGAATGAGGTTATTTGATTCGGAATAGCATATGGATGGTGAAAATACGGCCGAAAATAGATATTTAGGCGCAAAAAATGAAATATATGCTTTCTTAATAATTAGCTATTGATCATGACTTATTTAAACATATATAGATACCCACTAATTGGTTAGGCTAATGGAACCGCAAGGATCCGCAGTCAATTTCACAATCTCACACACACACACACAGATACCCACTAAAAAGGTTGTACTTACCTAGAAATATTTACACTAACTTAACTATTAAGCTTAATTACTATAATTTACAAGTTTCAAATATTTGTCCTAATGTCTTAATAATATATAAAAAATGTCCACAAATTCAAAAATCCTCTATTTAAATACGCCGGCAAACAATTATTAACAATATAGAACTGCAATCTTACACTTAAAAAATAGGAATAAATCTTACATCCATTAAGCGCAACAGCGATCGGTTCGCCAGATAAATTATTAGAGTATATTCCTCTATAATAGTAGTTTATTTTCCAACTGGTCCGCTAGCTCTGGCAATTTGAGAGTTCGCTCACATCGGCACGCTGAAATACTCATATTTGCGGAGTGTACAGAGGAATTAATCTGTATGAGGGCGCTTTTATCAGTCGTTCAAAAATTTGAATTTGTCCGGTTCTTTGGTACCATTTTTCTTCGTTATTAGAATGTATATTTCAATGAAATTTTAAGGGTATATTACTGACAACTAGTTGCAGAAGCTATGCATGTTTAATCCTAACTTTTTTTAAAATTAACAGAAATGAATCATCATTTATCATCAATATAAAAAATAATTGAAATTTAAATATGCATAGCTTGTGCGCTATCGTGAACCACATACGTCCTGAAAATTTGAGCAATTTTAATGAAATATTAACTGAGAAAAAAAGGGATTTTCGATAATAAGACAAGTTTTCATAGATTTGTTCCATTATTTCACTTTATTCCTGGATCTACATGTGGAAGTTCACGGATATTCACTTATTACTATCAATTATCAGCACGTTTTAAATATATAAACATTTTATTAGCCGATATTTGATAAAATGTGGAAATGGTGAGAGCGCTAATGCAACGTTGACTCTTAAGATGAAATAAAGTATGTATATTAATTACGAGAGTGTGATCTGCCATTTCCCAAAAATAGATTATGTTCCCAAAAATTAATTAACTTTTTACTAACCTCCGTCGGACTGAATAACTAATCAAGGTATAGATATATACGTACCTTTGGACCGAAGCAAATGAATGCTACACTGAAAACAGAGTTGGATTCTAATAATATGTTTGCCTTAGAAAAAGCCGAGAAAGAAGTAAAAAATAGTTCAATAAGTCTAGGATTTAAAATGCAGTGTTTGATATAACTGAATCTGGATACCACAACTGAATTTTCAAAGGGATTCCGGCCCCCAAAAGTGTGTTTCAGTTCCTCTTCTTGCTAGTTCATCTGGTATTCCATTCCCTTTTCTTCCAGTGTGTCCAGCAGCACAAAGTAAGGTGACGAGTTTAGCTTCTCTAGGCGAGAACAATAATATAGAGACGTTACTGTGGATTCCAGGACATACTGGAATAGAAGGAAATGGAATAGCAGCTGAACTCTCAAGCGAAACACCTTTTTGAGGGCCAGAACCCTATTGTGATATTGGAGGAATTAGGCAAAGACCATTTGGAAATGTCTAGTGGGGCTTAGACAATTAAATATTCTACTGGGTGACTACAACTCGTTAAGATCAAATGAAAGCATAAGTCAAAGTAAAACTACACTAAGAGTTTGAACAGGGATCCTTAAGAGACCTCCAGTCATCCACTTAGTTACGAATGGCACATCAATTCAGAATCCTATGGCACAACATCTAGGATACTACTGGATAGAAGAGTGACATTTACCAGAGTTAAGGCATGCAGATATCCTGAAATTCCTCAGGGAAATAGGACTAAAGGAGCTACTAGTCTTCGAGACTCTCCTAAGGAACTGGGTAAGGGGGCACAATAGATCTATCAGGTCTTAGTGAATATCACCCCATTTACACACATTCCCTTTGAATTCCCATACCATTTGAACTGATCACGCAAGAGCTCAGTGCTTTGATTGTTGCTTCACTATCCGACATTATAATAGTCCTTTGTCTTCTATATCTTGAACTTAGCACACTTTCCAATGGCGTGCACTATGATTTTTCCCAGAGTGCTTGGTTTCTAGTCTGTAGCTCATATCCCAGTTTCTATTGCTTTTGAGTCCGTTTGTTCACCAATGAATCTCGCCCTTTCCAAATATGGTTATGATTTCTTCTTGTTACTGAATTCCTTATTAAAGTTATGTATGTATGTACTTTGGGGTGATATTCACTGAGACCTGCAACCTGCTTACTTATACTTAGTTTCTGAGGAGAGTCTCAAAAACTAGTAGCTCCTTTAGTCCTATTTCCCGGAGGAATTTCAGGATGTTTGCAGGCTTCAACTTAGGTAAATGTTCCTCTTCTATCCAGTAATCTCCCAGGAGCTGTGCTCTAGGATTCTGTGCTGTGCAGTTGAAAAGTATGTGGATGGAGGTTTCTTCTTCCATGCCACAAAATCTGCATTATTCTTCCTCCACTATTTTAAGCTTTTTCAGGTGCCCATTCAGGCGACAATGTCCCTTTAAGAACCCTGTTAAAACTCTTAGCGCAGTTTTACTTTGACTTATGCATTCATTTGATCTCAACAGGTTGTAGTCACCTAGAAAAGTCTTTGATTGTATAAGCCCTGCTAGATTCTCCAACGGTCAGATCTCTTTTTCTCGGCTTCACCTATATCTTCCAAAATTACATTGGGGCTGATTCCGCAAAAAGATTCAGGCACCCAGAAAGGTATTTCAGTCCTCCTCTTCGCTAGTTTATCTGTTATTTCATTTCTTTTCATTCCAGTGTGTCCTGGAATCCATATCAAATTTGTACTCTCTTTGTATCTTGTTTAATGCCTACAACATAAATTGATTTGTACATTTTAGTTAACGTTGTATTGTACAATGCAAATTACAGTCAAAGGTATTTGGAAAATAAATCAAAATAATAAACCTTGTCAAACAAAGTGAAGTCGCAAGTTTTTAAAGTCACGTCACCCTAGTGAGAGGTGAACAGCAGCTGAATTTATTAGTTGTTAGTGGTATGGTGACCAGGGAAGATTGTAGAGTTAAATTACACTGAATTTTTTCTCATTAGAAGACATGAAGGGGGCAGAGGGTTTTAAAAAAGGGTAGACTTATTTGGAAAATGAAATTGAACCTTGTTTTACAAAATGGCAGAGAAACTCAGCGATCGTTTTTGGCAGAACTATTACCATAGTTCAAAAGTATTCAAACTAACCTAACTATTCGTGTTGTTCAGGTTCTCTACTTTAGTCAAAAGCACTCTTATCGTGCGGGTTCAAAGGTCACCAACCATATATATCAAATCAGAAGACACAAAGGTTACCAAAATGTGAGATTACAAATAATATACCCCAAGGAAAAAATGATGGTTGATGCTTTCTGCACACTGGTTGACGAATTTCCATTTTTTCATTCATTTTGGAAATAATCTATCAGATTAAGCACCATTTTTTTTTGCTTGAGGATGTAAAATACCGGAAAATTGCTTCTTATCATTCATATTGTCACTTTGAATTGTCAAAGACCCATGATAAAAAGGCATGATAAAACTGCATTTGACTATATCCTAAGCTTTCTGGAATCCAAATCTTCTTCTATAGCCCACTGTATGAATACCTACACGGAAGAAAAAAGGATTTTTTTCGAAAAGAGCCTTTTGGGCGAGTCCAGCATTGCACAAAAAACAGATGAACGGTGAAACATAACGTGGGCGTGGCGTAGCTCAACTATGAATGATGATCTTAAAAGTTATTAACTTTTTTTTTCGGTTTCGGCTATGAATATAAAATTCGGTTGCCTCGTAAACAGCACAAGGGTTGGACGGTCGGAACGCGCATAAAAACACCAACATTTTCGTTAAGATGAAAAACGTTATTTAGTACGACCTTCGCAAAGAAAATAAAAGTTCAACTTGAGTATCTTTAGCGTCTCTCAATTCAATTTTAATGTACAGTAATATTTACGCTACTCTGTGGAAGTATTTTCCTATAACTTCAAAGGAAGCTCTTCAAGAAACTGTAAAGTTTGAAAGAAACGTCTCAAAATTTCTCTACAGCTTCTTAATCATCTCAAAATCTTGATAAAAAGAGGTGGAATCGCACTTGATCGACTCAAAGATGCCTACATAGTGGAGTCTTATCACATCTGCTGAAGCAATGCCCTGGAATCAAATTTCCAATGACCTTTTTGGGGAAGGCCTCTGAAATTAATAGCTAATCTAGTACCTGACGGAAACTCTTCTTTTCTTGTTACGCTATCTGATTCATCTACTTAATATTTGGAGAAGATTTATTATCGTAATAAATCTAATGTCAAAAACATTCAAAAAAAACATCAATAGGTAAATACGATTCTCTTTCGGTTAAATGAACCTTAACTGCTTTTGAAAATCCGAAGCACGCTGAAAATATACTGACAGCAGTTGACAGGAGTACACAAAAGCCGCAAAAACTGCAACAATACGGACCCACAAGAGTGTCTAACCACAGTATAATGCCATGTAAAATTACACGCCTAATTCTCAAAAATGCTAATGACTTTACCTGTTGTAAGAAGGGGATGATCTCTTTAAGGGATGCTGACAACAAAGTGGTAAAATAACCATGGTAAGATAAGTCAATGGATTTAACGTTTCTGGGTATCCATAACAGATATTTTATTTCTTAGAAGGCACAATTTTGTATATTATTTCATACTTTTCTTGTTTATATACAAATGGGGGCTTAAATTTTGGATTAAAAGCTCCAGTGGAAAACTATAGTTGTTATTTATGATACAAGTGCGTTAAGTAATAGTTTTGCGCGCGAGTTGCGAAAATGCAAGGCACGAGCGTAGGAGTGCCTTTTTTGCAACGAGTCCGCAAAAGAACTTGACGCACAATTGTCATACAAAACTTTATCTACGACCACACGAAGAAAAAAATTAAAAAATGTGCTCTGAAGAAGTTAAAAAAATAAAAATGAATTTTATATAAACAAATTTAAACACAACGAATTCTAACTATTTAGATTCATATTTAATGGAGACAATTATTTAAATTACTAATTAGTACATTGGGTAATTTTTTTCCACTATGTCTTAACACTTCTGTCAAATTTACTGACAGCACAAAAGTTTATAAAACAAACGACTGAATTCAAGGCAACTAGATACTAAATACTTAGCTAAAAAAAAGAAAAAAAGAAAACCCCATTTAAAAAGCATTGGTCATTTATGCACGTTTTTTAACGTATGTGTAATGTACACACTTTTTTTTTGGTTCGTAAATGCCTAATTTTAAAGGTGGTCGTAGATAAAAAATCATTATTACGTCTTTTAAAAATAAAATTAGTATGCCGAAACATAAAACCACGTTATTTCGATTTAGCTTCTCATATAACATTGCTTCTCTGTACAACATGATCCCCGAAGTCTACAAAACGGTACCCATTTCTCGATTTAAACTTAATCTTAAGAAGTCTCTACTTAATAATAGCATAACATTGAAATTCTAAGTCTAAGCAGATAAAACTGGCCTTATTCATTTTAATATTTACAAAATTAAGTTACTTAACTTTTGTTATTTGAACATGTAAGACATTTTTGTAGGTAAAAAATATTTAATCTTTAGTTTTGCGGTTGCGTGGAAGAGCGCTACTTAGCTGGTGCTTCTCGTATGAGAACATCATCTAAGAGCGAACGTCGCCTTTGCTTGTATTGTATTTTTATTACACAGAAATAAAGTCATTTATTATTTTTATTATTATTATTAAATCTGTCGAAAATGCTATAACTTGCGCAAGCGTGGCGGAACATTACATTACATTACATACCTAATTGGCCACCGTCCTGAAGGCACCAACGAGTGACAGTTGACATTTGATGCCTAAATTCCTTCTAACGGCAGTCTAAATTTAATTTTTTCATGTCCCGAGTTCTATTTACTGTCAGACCAACAAACACAAGAAGCTAAATGGAAATATAATAGTTATTTACGGAATTAGTGGGATATGGACATTATTAAGGCACGCATGAGAAGTTTGCACGACAAGGCCGTAGGCCGAGTCGTATAATCACATAAGTGCGTTAATCATTCCTATGAAATTTTATCTAGAACTGTTTATTAGTATTATTAACAGTACCTATATCATAAAATTAAAAAAAAATTCAATACAATATATTTTTATTAACAATTAGCAAATTATGGAGGTGAAAATTATTAAAAGTAATCGTAGCAAGGATTTACTTGTAGTTAACGTTTACAAGTTTAATTTCCACAAAAAACTGAAAACTTCAGAAGAAACTTGTTGGAAATGTACCAACAGAAAATGTAAGGCCTGTATCTATACATTTGGTGTATCAAGTGCAATATTCGTGACTAAAACTTCATCCGAACACTGTCATCTTGCGGACATTTCAACGTTAAATAGGCAAACAGTTTCTGCAGTTTGCAAGAGAAAAGCTGTTGACGATATTTCTGAAAAAACGTCAAAAACTATACGTATGGCATTGAAAGAAAATTTACCAGCGACACTAACAACCAGGGACGTCGAGTACGTTAGGAAGAATATGTATAATAGTCGACGTAAGTTTATACCAGCGCTTCCGAAAAATATTAACAATGTACATGAAATTTTGAATTCGATTGACGTAAAAACTTCGCGTGAT
>CAJUYH010010921.1:0-11656 GCA_910591685.1 Galerucella tenella
TTTGGGACACTCAACTGCACCTGACACACACTACATATTGGGGCTTCTTTTTCTTTCAGGAGATATTGATGTGTATATCTCGTGTGTCATATCCTAAGCCGTGGTAATATCACTTATTGCCTCCGCGTAAAACTAAAGTTCTTGGTTTGCGGGTTAGTCTGAGATATTAACCATAGTATATGAATAGAAATAGTAGGATAACTTCCAGGAATTCTGCTAGACCGTGCCTGAAGTCACGCGTAGCCACTTTGAAATGTCCAAAGTTGCTGAGGGAGGTTAGTGGAGTGCACAACGAGGATGGATACATGGACTGTATCATTATCCCAATCTAGACATGGACTGTATCATTATCCCATTCAGGGAACAGATGCATCCAGGTATTCCTGGAGCCAGCATCTGGTTCACCAATAGTCCCAGAAAAAAGATGGCACTGGGGATGGTATAAACGGTCGTAGAAAAAGAATATTTCTTAGTTGTGGTCGTTATACGTCTGCATTTACAGCAGAAACAGTTGCCACTCTTGCCTGTATTGATGAAAACATCGGGAGTGAATATACCGGATAAAAAATTGTTTACTGACAGCCAGGCTCTGCTTAAAGCTGTTAACAACTCAACCACCAATCTAGACTGGTAAAAACTGTAAGGACTCCAACAAAGTGTCTCTAGTCTAAAGGAGACTACATAGTTCTATGGAATCACATAGAATTATTGAAATTGAGCAGAAGGCATTTGAAGACAATAGCAATCCTAGTTTCGGGACAAGAGGAAGCATCTACACAATGAGGGAAAAGTTAGTGAGCCCATGTGCGGAGAATGTGAACTTAGAAATAAAATAGACTCCGTTTCACATAAGAAAAAGCCACGTGAAGTTTGCCAACTGACTTGCGCAGAAACCAAAATCGGTCTTGTTTATATAAGTCGCCTCGCAACGACCGTCTCACGCCATTGACGTTACCAACTATGTTTCATGGCGACAACAACTTTATTATTGACATTTGAGGTTGTGATTGAAGCAATTATTTAGGTAGAGTACGATTCAAAGAAGAATGGGCCATGACGGTCACACTGAACTAAGACAGAGTTTAGTGCGTTCTCTTTCCACTCCACTGGAATATCCATTAGTTCACCGAACGCCAGCCTCGAAACGATGACGTAGGCTGTGACGCTATGGCCCATTGAATCGGAGTCTACTGTCAAATATTTTTGATATTTCAAGCTCGTTTATTTGTGAGTGTTGTGTTTTGTTATTTGATCTAGAAGCTACTATAAAACATGTTGGTTAACACGTTAACGATGTTTATTGTGTTAGGGCTTCAAATGTAAGTAGTATTAATTTTTATATAAAAATTATGTTGAAATACGGGAATTGCAAAAAATAGCGTATACACCTCACCTCTCGACTAAAGAGACATTAATCCCTTAGGTGGATTGCTTCCAATTTGAGTGGAGTACGAAATCTAACTTTATAATACCTCTTTAACTTGTAAGAAAAATCTTCAAAAAAAAATCGAAATATAAACTCCGTTTCACATGAAAAGAAGCAATGTGAAGTTTGCCAACTGTGTTGCGCAGAACTTTTCATGCCATTGGCGTTACAAAGGATGTTTCATGCCGACAGTTATTTTATTATTGACATTTGACGTTGTGTTTGAAGCAATCTTTTACTGTCGAATATTTTTGATTTTTGAACAGTTTAGTTTAGCTAGTTGATTTGTGAGTGTTGTGTGTTTTATTTGATCTCAAACTATGCCCTTAAAAGGCTTGTTGGTGTTAAAGGAAAAATTATCCACAGTCAAGGCTGACAGATTCTGATTTTGTGTTAACCTACAAGATGTGAAAACGTTACGCTACTGATTTGGAGTCGAATGTCAATTTTACAATATGGCGCTGGTTTTGACAAAAAGCTGGCACATTCGACTGCAACTTCAAGTGGGTTCTTCTTATGTGAAACGGAGTCTACATACTCACATACTTACGGATTCAGACAGTAGGATTTAGGCGATTAGAACTGCTCAAATTCCAATAAGTAAAATTAGTGGCTTTAATGGCATATAATATGAATTAATTTATAATTGGTTATAACTTATAACACATGAATTATTCCATACTTTGTTGAACTGACACTAACTTCTAATCCAATCTTATGAATAAAGTACTTCATCAATCAATTACCTACCAATTCTCAAGGTTTGTCTTGAGATGTAGAAAAATCTTAATCGACAAAAGAGAAAATAAAAATGTATGCAAATAAAAACAAAGTTGGAGCTTTAGGCAAGTTTTACAAAGCGTTCAGTTTCTCGGATTGGCTACCAAAAAAAACAGCATTTCATCAAGAACGAGCCTATACGATATTTTATACCAATCGTTTTCTCCTTCGACAGTTTGCCCGTCTTTTTTTGTGATTCGAGGGAAACTAAGTGATTGATTGCTACAATACAACCAAAGTGGATTGGATTATAAAACGTTGAACTAATGGCCAAAGTTTTTTTTGATAACTCACAAATAATAAGAGCTATGGCAAGAAATAAAATAACAGATGGCAACAATGAAATGTTTCGTATCGATATATATTTTCATACATTTTGTAGTATTTTTTAAATTAGTCACGACGTTGTCCTGTCCTGTCTTATTATACAAATTTTGATTATTTTGATTAAAAAATATTAAATTGTTACTTATTTTAGGTGAAAAAATCAGTTAGTATTGAAGTATAGTTAATTTTTTGATAGAAGGAATATTTTCTTAGAAATTCGACTTTTCTGAACTTTTTCTCAATTTTCGGACAAACAAATTTCTTACTCTTTTTTAAAATGACCTTATCAAGTCGTTCAGTATGAACACCGCTACCGACAGTGACTAATTGTGAATCTAAACCATCCAGTTACTTACTCAAACTCAGGCGTAGACATAATTCATGTACAATCTTCAACAGTTTTGGAAATATTAAGTGTTTCAGATTTATTACAGAAATTTACATTAAAAAAATAAAGTTATTGTATTTCAAAAAATCGCTACATTACACTAGAAATCACTGAATAATAAGGCACGTTTTTTTAAATCATTTATTCACCATTGGTTGAATGACGTCAGTCTCCGCTGCAACGACATGTTAGAGTCATCAGTGGCACATAAAAAACGCAGTTGTTCTTGTTTAAATCCCCTAACCACTGACAATCTATTTCTAAGTTGATTGTTACGAAATGAATGAAGATACTTTGAATAGTTATTTATGATACAAGTGCGTGAAGTTATACTTTTGCGCACGAGTTGCGAAAATGCAAGGTACGAACGTAGCGAGTGCCTTTTTCGCAACGAGTGCGCAAAAATATTTCACGCACAAGTGTCATACAAAATTTTATCTACAACCACATGAAGAAAAAATATAAAAATGTACCCGGAAGGGGTTAAAAAACATAGAAATGAATTTTCTATAAACAAATATATACACAACGAATTCTAATTATTTAAATTTTTATTTACAGTAAAATGAAGACAATTATTTGAATTGCTAGTTATAACATTGGGTAATTTGTATTTTTTTAAAGTAACAAATATTTTTCACTATTTGTCTGACACTTCTGTCAAATTTACTGACACAAAAGTTTATACAACAAACGACTGAATTCAAGGCAACTAGATAATTTCGTAGCTAAAAAGGAGTGTTAAAATGAAAACCCCATTTAAAAAGCATTGGTCATTTACGCACGCTTTTGGGTGTTATAATGAAAATCGCATATAAAAAGCGTTGTTCATTTACGCACGCTTTTTAACGTAGGTATAATGTATGATTTCACACATTTGTTTTTGGTTCGTAAATGCCTAATTTTGAAGGTGGCCGTAGAAAAAAGTTATTTTAGCCTCTAGATCTCGGAGTAGCAGTTCATCTGATAGTTCCACTGGAATTTTTTTCAATTTCTGACGCTGTTAATAGCGCCGTCAGTACCTTGTTACCACATTTCAAATTTATTTCCATTAATTCGTCCATTTCTTTGACCGCTTCTAAAAATCGTTAGTTTTTTGACGTTAAGCTGTCATTTTGTAAACCACCAAATTTATCCACCACCTCGATACAACGGTGGAGTGGTTTGCAATTTTGGTTGATGTTGAGTTGTTTGAGTTGTTGTTTGTTGATGTTGAGTAATAAATGAACGCGTCATTCCTTCATACAATCCACCAATGAATATAAAAACACAGTTGGTCGATTGGTGGATCTACCGGTGAATAAAAGAACGTGCCTATACTAATTATTATTTAATTATGTAAAAAAACATTAATGTCAATGTAGGAAATGTTCAAAATGCCGAGAACGTCTTGGCAACAAGCTAATCTGGTATAGAAATTTCGTCCAACGTTCTCTCTTCTCATGCGTGACTGATCTAAACGTATACACCTTCCTCTTAAATCACTCTATCTTGTGCTGAAGCTGCATTAGAATCCGTTGAGTAGTTTAAAAGATCTAACAGACAACGGAGCGACTTCATTTTATAACATATTTTTTCACATTGGGTCGATTCTAGTAGGGATATCTAGATTAGTATAGATAGATAAATCCATATTTAAATAATAAAAATAATTGAACACTACTTGGCGATTTCACACCAGCCATTTTAAATATATATATTTAGGGTGAATTATTTTAGTTGACGTTGTATGTAGGTTTTCTTAAAATCTAAAATAGATACAGAACCACAGTAACAATTTAAAATTTCAAGTACGCCACTGGTAAATATTTTAACGCCTATTGGGCATATTCTTCATGTGTGGCCCCTAATTATTACTCTCCTGAAACCAGTGTTGCGTGTTCTACTTCTCTAAACACTAAACTACCAACACTTTTGAACTTACGGCATGTATTTATTAGCCTAAAATCAAGGTAATTATGCATGAGAATTGTCTCTTTTGACCTACTCCATTCCACCAAAATTTCAAAGTATTGGTAGAAAAACTTTGTAAACCATTTCAAATTTTACATTTTTGAATTTATAGCCTGTATTTTATTTTCATATTCCGGAACAGGTAAGTAAGTGCAAAGGAAAGACTCTGTTCGATATTTAGTTTTTAAAGCAGTTGAAATAAATAGTATAAAATTTGATAAAAAGTCATTACATTGCATACGACACCAAAACATGATTTTAAAAGATTATAATGTTCATGAAAAAATTTATGAGCCTTGAAATTAATAACGAAAATCAGTAAACGTCCAATAAAGTTCGAATCGAAATAATTTTCCTTCGCTGAATATATCGTAATAAAGGTCTGTGGAAAAAAAATCTGCCGTAGGAATTTAATCTAAGTCCCTTCTCGTAGTATCTAAAAGAATGCAATAAGATCCAGAATTCCTCTATCAACATGGGGTGTTTGCTTTAAAATTTTAGTTGGGATATTCAATAAAAGGCAGATATTTTTATGTTTTTTTTTTCAATCCAAATAGTAGAACATTTCCCAATTAACGACGTCTGTTACTCCGATTATATTATTGAAGAGGAAATTTAAAACTTTATCATATCAATCACTTGCTTTATTTACGCTGTTAAATTGAGGGACATGATGAAAGTGAACTTTTATTAGTTCATCCACCGAGGGATAATTACTTTAAAAAGCAAATATGTGCTTCTGTTTGTGAGGAAAAGCTTTTAAATTTATTAAACAAAAAACATATGAGCTGGTTATTTGTGGAAAAGTGATGGGCATTAATCTAGCAAAAATGAATCTACACATGATGGTGAATTAAGTACAGAGCCAAGCAACATTGTAGAGATAGGAAACATTGTCCAGTGATCCTCAAAATATGGTTTGTATGTTGGGGTGACATTCACTAACACTTGAAAGATCTATTGTGCCCTCTTTCTTCTACTTAGCTCATGACAAAAGTCTTAGGGCCGGTTGTACAATTGTAGTTTAGTGAAGGCTCAAGTGTGAACTCAGGTTCAGCGTCAGATTGCTGTTGTACAAAGTTAGCTTACGGTTGAGCTTCATTTAAACCTTAAGCTTAGTAAAGCCTCCAAGAGGGCAGGTTTAATGTAAGCTTAAGCACGGAACATAAATTGCTTAAATTTAATATTCAATTAAAAGTTTGTCAAAGTTAATTATGGATATTTTAACCGATGATGAGGATTTTTTGGAACTTATTGGAATTGTACAACACCCGAGAAGACCTCTGGTGTATAGAGAGCGTATGAATCACTTTGAATGTTGGAGAGATCATAAGTTTATTCAAATATTCCATCTTTCTAAAGAAACCATTCGCTTTGTGACATATTGTATATCAGAGGAAATTTCTTATAAAGTAATAGGTAGCAAATATGACATTAGTTAGGTTATTTGACAAACATATTGTGACCAATTTACTTCATACGTATGCGTCAGTTCGAAAGAAGTTCTACCAACACTTGCAAATATAGGTTTAGTAGAACTGCTACTGAACCATGTTTGTACAACAGGCTTAGGGTTGAGATAAGCTTATATTTCAAGCCCAGCTCAGTTGAGCTCAATTTTAAGCTTCAAATGTACAACCGGAAAAATATTTGGAGAAGAATGAGTTGGAGTAGCTACACAATGGTCTAATTCAATGACAAGAGAAAAAAAATTATGATGGAATTCGTTCAAACAAATTTCAATCAATGAATAATGATATTGTTTCAGTTTTTATTATACAGGGTAGCGAGAAAGTCTGGCACCAAATCTTTTTCTTTAAAAATAAACATAAACATATAACATATACATAAACATAAACATAATCATCAAATTTTAGGGTTATGAACAGTATTGTATTCTTCGTTTTTAAAAGGAACTGCAAAAAAACGAAGAATACCATACCGTTTATTGCCACGAAAATTTGATAATTATATGTTGATTATTTTCAAAGAAAATGACTTGGTGCCAGAATGGTGTCAGACCACAACAAAGAAATAATATTATATTTTGTTTGCATTCTTCTTTTATATAGAGAACAAGTTTGACTAGTTTAGTGCGGCAACACAGTTGGTGAAGGAATGTGACATGTGTTCACAAAAGCACTTTCAGCGTGATTAATGTTTAGTTCTGTGATCTGTGACTTTAGTCGTGGCTATGCATCTTGTCTGTTTGTCGTGTGTTTGTGAGGTTATTGTTGTCGTTTTTGTGTTGTATTTCAAAAACTAAAAAACAGCATACAAATAGACAAATTTCAGAACACATGACTTTGATAGGCCGACCATATTGTTCTGGAGGTCAACCGATCAGTTGGAGTTGAACCTTATATGTTTTGGAATGTGTTGTAAGTCATTTAGTCGCTGCTATTAGAAGCACAAGCCATTGACTCATTGGAGACAAAAACTCCAGAGACAAGAGCGCCTTGCGAAGCATTTCTCTAGGAAGAATCTTGTTTAAAGACTATAATAAAGCCTTATGAAAGCACAACAATCAAAATACTGAGGTGTTAAGAGCTTCAAAACATGGCTGGAGGTACTGAACCAATAATAACTATTAAGTCAATGTAAATAGTTATCAATTTGAACTTTTGTCCATGCCTTTTTTCAGTTATTCATCAAAATAATTTATTTTTTGTACAACTGCACAGCACTTGGGCCACATGTGACCCATTGTACATCCTCCCGAAGAGTTGTCCTCCTAGATCATCGTCCATCCTGTCCTTCCCAGGAAGGTGGACAGGTCACTAGGAGACATATCCTTTATATCGGCAGGTATAGGCCAAGACTCACCGAACACACATACTCTCTTATTGACGATAACTCCGGAAACGCGCATAAGACATGCCTGACAGTTCCATCTTCCTGTTCACAAATCCTGCATAGAGGTGTGTCCACTAGCACCGTAGTATGGAGGTGTTTCCTCACTTGACAGTGGCCAGTCAGAAATCCTTCCGTTAAACGGAGGTTTTTCCTGATCATCGCCAAATATTTCTTCGACGACAGCTTCCCAGGGTCGCCAGGGATTGAGCATGGGTGTAACGTTTGGCTAGTTCCGTCATTGTCGAAGTCGTTAGGCCGTAGGTGTCACTGGGTCCTAAAATTTTTAGTCCAGCCACTTCCCTGACTAAAGAATCAGCTGTCCATATTACATATTATCCTTAGGTTTGTCCGCGGTGGTAATTCCAAACCATTTCAGGGACTATTCGCATGCGTATTATGAAAAGTGGCCTCGATATATCGAGGCTAGTACTAGAGTGCCACCAAAATTTAGCTGACGTCTCGGCAGATAACAACATTATCCTGAGGTGGGTTAAAGGGCACGACAGGAGTAAAGGAAATCGCATTGCTAATTCTTTAGCCAGGGAAGCCGCTGGACTGAAAATTCTAGGACCCAGTGACACCTACGGCCTAACGACTTCGACAATTGCGGAATTAGCCAAATGTTACACCCATGCTCAATCCATTAAGAGATGAGATGGAATCAAAGGATGCAGTTTTGCCAGGATCACCCTGGGCGACCCTGGGAAGCTGGCGCCGAAGAATTATTTGGCGATGACCAGGAAAAACCTACGTTTAACAGTAGGATTTCTGACTGGTCACTGTCAACTAAGTAAACACCTCCATACTATGGGGCTAGTGGACACACCTCTATGCAGGATGTGTGAACAGGAAGATGAAACTGTCAGGCATGTCTTATGCGAGTGTCCGGAGTTATCGTCAATAAGAGAGTGTGTGTTCGGTGAGTCTTGGCCTACACCTGCCGATATAAAGGAGATGTCCCCCAGTGACCTGTCCACCTTCCTGAGAAGGACAGGATGGACAATGACCTAGGAGGACAACTCCTCGGGAGGATCTACAATGGGTCACATGTGGCCTAAGTGCTGTGAGCCTACACACTCACCCTCCCTACTCTACAGATACAGATACAGATATGAAAAGTGGCGTTGGCAGTTAATACATTTCTAAATTTTTAATAATAGTTTGGTGTTCGTGGATCAGATCAGATCAGATCAGATGTATTCTTTGCTCTGATTTTGGACTGAAAGTTCAGTTCGGCTGCTCAGGTGCAATTGATATATCTTTGATTGATTTGTCAGTTGTTTTCCTATTTAGCCACATATGGTTTAACTTGTTTCGTGTTTGGTTTTTAAGGCTGTAAGCAAATCGTACACTCGAACTTAGCTGTCCACCCCAAGTGTGGTGTAGTAAATTTAAATGATCTCGCGGTATAAATAAAATTATTTACTGGGTCGTAACTAGACGAGCGCTCTAGACAATTCAGAGTTAAATCAAAACTGTTTCGAATTTTAACCTGCGAACATAGCAAACTAACAAATTCATTTCAAGCGAACTAATTTGACATATATTTTTATCTAATGTATCTTCTTATGTAGTGAATACCCCTGTATACTTATCTCACATACTAGTGATCCTTCCTAAGCCGCTTTACGGTGCAGTAGTTAACCCCAAAGAATGAAAGGGAATTTCTTTTGCTCTTTCGAGCATCAAATCCGACTATTGAAAATAATCCCAAAAAATGCACTTTCCAACCAAGTGAACAGAAAAACGAAATCACAAAAAAAACCTAAAAAATTGATGCGGAACGCAAAGAACCTTGAAAAGCTGAAAAGGAATTCCTAGTAAATAAAGGAAAAACTCGTGTGAGCGATAACGGTTACAAAAAATTTCAATGACAGAAAATACAATTGGACAGAGAGGAATTTTAGAAATAGAAACAGAGAAAATGAAACATTGAATTGCGGTAATGAATTATTATTAATTCAATATAACTCGATTTCTGCGTTTTGAGTTCTGTACATTATTATTTATTAATTAACCCGAAACGATGTTTTTAAATATCAACCACAAACCGTTTCACGCTGCAATTACGTGTAATAACAAACAGTTGTCGGTGCTAATTAATAACCAATGAATGAATTATTTTAAATACTGCTTTGAATTAAAATCGATGAATGAACAAAATAAACCGCAGAGGTGATTGAATAAATGAAATTAACATAATAATTTGTCCGTTGTCAAGCTGATCGGTTAATATATTGTCTGTTCCAATCTTTAGCACAGTACCATTTCAGAATGACGCCACTGGCAGGTTTCCATATTGTTCTGGAGGGCCCATGTCATATTTTATTTAATTTTTGATTGTTTACTAGTAGACAACGAATTTTAATTAGTAATAAGTTTTTAAAAGGATCTAAAATGCAATCGTTTTGTAGTGTTGTTAAATGTGGAAAGAGAGCAGCTATTTTAAATGATAACATTAGATTTACATTGTTCTACAAAGTCTGTCTGACAACCAACTGACTTACAGCACATGCCAAAACACGTAAGTTTCATGTTCATCTCCAAGTGATCGGTTGTCCTTCAGAACAATACGGCTTGTCAAATTCATGTGTTCTGGAATGCCTAGTAGAATGACAACTGACAATATATTCTATCAATGGCCGTTTGCACCAATTGATATTTAAGTAGGCTTAAAGTTAAGTGGCGCTTTGAGAAAGTTTTGTTTAGCACCATGAACAACTGGTCATTTTAAGCTGCACTTAGCTAAGCTTAGAAAATCGCTCGCTTATTATCCACTTACCCTCAAAAAGTGGAGATTTCTAACCTAACATTCTTGTGTTTTCATTGACATAGGTATATGTCAATGATTTTTCTGTTTTCGGGTTTTCGTTTTCCATCTCCCAATTTCAAGTGTGTTTTTTTATTTTTGAAGAAGGATGTTTATGGAGGATGATTTGGAAGTATTGGATATTCTTGAAAATAGATTTCCAAGAAGACGGTACAACCGTAAAAACTTTTATGAAGAATTGGGATGAAAAAATCTTTTTCCAAAGGTTTCGCTTGACCAAGCCAACTGTTTTACACCTCGTAGAAATGCTAGAAGATTATTTGCAGCATTTTTACTGCGTTTTCCATTATAAACAATTTTCTTATTTAAAAAACAAGAATAAAATATCTTACTGTGTCCTATGTACTATCCATCAACCGAATCCAACATACAATAAAGTGATCGCAAACCCACACAAAGCCCTATATTCTACAAACAAAAAAGCATATCCACCTTTCTATGTAAGAGCTAGTCAAATTCTCACTGAACTCCAAATCAAACCACCCATCCCATCCAACAAAATCAAATGCCCTCCCTCTTGGTCGATCAAGATTCCTTACACTGACATCTCTCTGTGTATATATAACAAATTAGAAACACCCCATACCCTGATAAGAAAAGCATTTGCTTCTCAGCTTGCTAAATATCCAGAATATTGCCTCGCATATACAGAAGCATCAAAAACCACGCGTCGGAACGTTTGAAAATTTTGGTACATCTTTTCTCTGGCGTCCCACACGTCTATCTCTATCTACCACATCTACCACTAGCCAGAACTCGTCAGACTATAGAAAGGGTAAGGAAACTTTCGGTAACCCATAAATCGACGAAGTGAATTTACTTGTCGGTAGTTAGTGTACGGTGGTGCAGCAGTAAACACACAAAACAGCACACTACAATTTAAGTTACATGAAACAAGCAGCGTATACACTGGAGAACTATTCGCCATTCTGCAAGCACTCATCCACATAAAAATAAAAAATATTTCAAGATCCCTCATATTAACAGACTCGCTTAGCTCAATCAACGTTAGTGAATATCTTTATAGCTGAGTACACATGACTAGAAAGTCAAGAAAACATTGTTGTATTCTGTGTAAAAATTTTAATTTTTTTAA
>CAJUYH010010922.1:0-11655 GCA_910591685.1 Galerucella tenella
GGCACAATTTATTGTTGTTTCCAAAGGGTTTATATCGTTACCTAGACACTGCCATTACTGGGAAATTAGATAGATAAAGTGAACTTTTTAAATATTTATTTATAAATACAATGTGACAACCAGATTGTTTTGATTGATTGATCTTTTGTGTACATTTAACTTATCCGACCACTCCTATCTTATCTTCCTAGAATTACCTAAAAATAATGCTAAGAGCAAAAATTTGTATGGAATAATCTCGATTTGTTATAGATATTTATCTGGATTGCTTTTTGGAGTACCTAACGGTTTTTGAAAAATGTGGTTATGTCATCCTTTTTTTATACATGGCGTTTACGCGATCTTCAATTTACTATACTGTATTTGAAAATCAAGAGAGAGTAAATTCCCAGAATAAAAACTAATTCGGTATGCAAAACTATAGTACAGTACGTGCGGTAAAACTTCAATATTTGTAATGCATTCTAAATTGTTTTTGTTAATTTCAATACAAAATTTATTAAATTTCTTGGACTATCACATTATTTTATGATCTTTCATTGTTACTACAGTAGGCCTAAGAGGATTAACGTGCGTCATAGGCGTAACCAGATTAGAAAGGGATAATTGTTATTTAACGACCTCCGAATGGCAACAGCTTCTAATGACAGATATTTTGACTTAAATAGTGCTTAAGTTTCTAGAAACGCGGTTATTTGATTTTCGATAAACGTGACAAATAGTAGTGACTAAAAATGGAAGCAGTTTGTGAGTATACGCCAGTGAAAAAATTAAAACTAGACCATTTATCGCTGAATGAAAAGAGTGCTGTAGTGAATGTGTACCACTATTTTAAACATCAAAATCCCTCAAACACTATTGACAGTGTAGTTGAAACAACATCTAAGGCAATGGGATATGGAAAATCTACAATATATAGAGTTGTAAAGGAGGAAAAATCAGGTGGAGTAACCTCACCAAAGCCGAAACCAGGTAGACCAAAACTATTAAAAGTCAACGTGGACGAGTTTTTAAAAAATGCTATTCGTAAGCTTGTTCACTCATTTTTTATAAACAAGCAAATACCAACTTTAGATAAAGTTTTGCAAGCCATTACGAATGATGTTGATTTACCCACAATAAGCCGGGATAAACTATGGAAAATGTTACATGAGTTAAACTTTAAATTTGAAAAAATGGGCAGACACTCAATGCTAATTGATTCTGAAGAAATTGTATGTTGGAGAAGACAGTACCTCAGAAGAATACAACAAGTTAAAGCTCAAAATAAAAACATTTATTATTTAGATGAAACATGGGTTAATGAAGGACATTGTGTAGGAAGAGTTTGGAAAGACAAAAATATAAAATCATCCCATCAAGCTTTTCTAGAAGGATATACTACTGGTTTTAAGGAACCTATAGGAAAAGGTAAAAGATTAATTATTTGTCATATAGGCAGTACAAACGGTTTTCTTGAGAATGGTTTACTCTTATTTGAATAAAAAAAAACCGTTGATTATCACGAAGAAATGAATGGAGACGTGTTTGAGGAATATTTTGAACAGATGATTCAATTCATAACAAAAGGATCGGTTATTGTAATGGACAATGCAAGTTACCACTCCAGATTACTTGAACCTTTACCAACCACTAAATGGAAAAAGGATGAAATTGCAAAATGGTTATCTTCTAAAAATTTAGCCTTTGACAATACAATGCTGAGGGCAGAATTGTTAACTATTGCTAAAAAACATAAGCAAATTTATAAAAAATATAATATTGAGGAGATAGCGAAAAAACGAGAAATTGAAATCCTTCGTTTACCACCCTACCATTGTGAGCTGAATCCGATAGAATTGATATGGGCTCAGGTTAAAGGTTATGTTGCCAGAAATAACACTACTTTTAAATTATCAGATGTTAAAAATCTCTTCAATAAGGCAATATCTGAAGTAACAAGTGAAAATTAGCAAAAATGTATTAGACACGTTACAATAATAGAAAAAAAAAAGTGGGAGCTAGATAACATAATTGATATTACTATAGAGCCCATTGTAATTTCTCTAGAATCAGATGGTGAATCTTCTGACACAGAGTGCGAGGAACCATAACTTTAAAATTATTAATTTATGTACTTTAATTTTATTTTTAGATTTTTATTTTTTAAGATTTAATATTGTCGTATTTTTTGCATGTTGCTCGTCAAATTTTATCCTTGCGGTTGGTTTTTTTTTTTCTCATATACCTACTTAATTGTTTTTTTAGCTCCTCATATTAATTTATAAATAATTTTAATTATCTGTACATATTATATACATATTTTGTAAATAAACATATGCCTAAAACAAAATGCCTAAAATAATATTGACTTTTTCTTCATTTTACCCAAATTAAATTACTACTTACGAATTATGTTTATCTGTCTAAAATTGGTAATCTAGGTATAAATAACTAAAACAAATTAAACATTTCTATTTCCATATTAATTTAATTTTGAAAACGCACGTCTATGGTTTACTGCCTTTAACACTGATAACTGCAAAACATTTCTGGGAATTTACTCTCTCTTGATTTTCAAATACAGTATAGATCTTCAAAATCGCATCATGTTCATCACAACACCTCCGGTATGCTTCTCCATCTTCTTTAGTCAAAATTATGGACTCTTTGACTTTGTAAGAAAAGAATTTGTTTTAAAAAAGCAATCAAGCAATCAGGTGACTAAAGTTGTTAAGTCGACATTTTTTTAATGGAGAACGTGCTTCGTAACATTAAGTAATAACTCTCTGATTTTTTCTCTAGTTTTTCTTTACCATGAAATTTTTCAAGTATCAAGGCACCCCCTTGAATCTTCGACCCGTCTAGCCCTTACGTTAATCCGCCATTGTTTTTCGCCATTTATTGTTCTTTAATATACTAAAAGGTGTAACATTCTAAAAAAATAGCACACAATTATTATGATTGTATCCTGCTATCAAGTACATAAAGCCAGATAATATTATTTGTTTGCACATGATACAATTTACACCACCCACCTTTTTCGGTTGATATTAAAAAGTTTCCTATTTTCCATGTTGAGCGATTCAAACAGAAATTCATTTATTTCCAAAAAGGGGCAATGAAAAGTCAATTATACCCTGCAATAAAGTAAAGTAGAAAATCGCCCGAAGGAATTGCCGCAAATATTCCAACAAGCAAACCTCTTCATCCTCATTTTGTTTTTAGATATATAATATTTATTATAACATAGAGGTAGTGAATTAGACAGATCAGGTAGCCCGTAGTTCTGGTGTGTCTGGGAGCAGTATACGAAAACTGTCAGCTGCAGATTCTCTTTGAAGTTCGGACGCCGCGGGCGCCCATGGCGTCGTTTTCCTTTGCCTCCAATACCGACTGTGCGATGAGGATGGTTTCCATCGGGAAAGGAGTTTTTCCAGTTATAATGAGTATTACAAATACAGCCGATATATACATATATATATATATTCAACGGATATAAACGGATATCAGAACATTAAGTTAATACAAATTAATATAGAATGCAATTTTTTTTATGTTAATTCCCTTTCATCATGATAAATCCAGTAAATGAAGGAGGAAAAAAAGGCAAAGTTAATATTAATGACGCTCTATTTTCATCTTCCGGTTGGAAGTTGCATTTGGTACCTCATTAAACATGAAACAAAGTTCTGCATGAAAACGCGTGCGAGGGCGGAGAAAATGGCCCCAAAAGACCAGGAAAATAGGTTTTCAGTCAATATCTTCTAAAATATGGCAGTTAGAGATTTTCGGCTCAGATAAAAATTGAAGTTCAGGTCATTTTCTACAAAAATGGTCCTCATGATTTTTTTCGCAACATTAATATTTTCTGCAAAAAAATCGGGTTGAAATACCGGAAATTTTGAGACTGGTGAAATATGCAAGTTTTGTACAAAATTTGAGCTGGGGGTGTTGGAAATCCATTATTTTCAATGTTTTGGATTTTGGAAACCAATTGTAGATGGCGCCACCACATTTTACAGATTGGGAAAATCCTCGGTGCCATAAATGAGAAACCCTGTAACCAGACACTTTTGATGGATATTTATGTTTCCGAGGGTCTTGTATTCCTAGCAGATGAGGCCTCAAGATATACTTATTAGGAAAACGGGCTACAAGATTAATTCTAGCGAGATGGACCTCACCAGTGGACCTGAATCTAGCAACAATTAGCTTTGCACATGTGGCAAAAAACTGGAGTTCATTAGGCTTTTGGTAAGGAAAACTGAAAATGCCTCAAGAGTGAAGAATATTTACCCATAATACTCAGCAACAATTTCTTGCAGATTCTCCGCAAATTTTTGCAAATTTTTTTGCAACCAGACTGATTGAGGTTTTTGGAATAACGAGTTATAAACGTTCTCCATGTTTCATTTATTATAGAAAAATATATTTTTATTTATTTATTTATTTATTTCTCAACGGGAGAACCCAATATGATATGATACAAGAATAATACACTATAGGCTAAAATATTACATAGAAAATTTTTAACAAAAGTACAAGAGATTCGCGGGTTAATTGTCCGTGAATTGATGAAAAAAGTATATAAAAATACATTGCAATTATGACATAAATCTGTTCGTCACCAGTCATCATCTGATTCTTGGTCAAGAACTTCTTCTGGATCTAGAGCCCCCTCTAGCTCTACCTCGTCAACAACTTCTTCTGAGTCTCCAGTTTCCTCTAATTCTACCTCTTGGGATAACATATTATCGCTGTCTTTATAATTCGAACACTGGCGTGGCTCACACGAACCACAAATAGATGAGCAGGCGACACGAGCGCCACGTAGAGCACACGCGCGGCGAACGACGGAGGAACGAAAGTAATAAATTATAGTGTATACATTTAGATATACTGGTTTTTCCCCGGGGTATCAAAGGTATGACTTATATACATCGATGGAAAGGTGGGAATTCCCCCATTACACTAGTTAAGGTGTTAAAATGTTAGAAATAAAGAGCAGGGAGAAAAAAACCACCAAGTGCGTTTTTTCCTTGAGCCCGTGTTTCCTAATTTTATTGAAATTGGACGACTTCGTCAAAAAAAGTAATTGCACAATCGGAAGGTAGACATTCTTAGCTTTCAAATGATGTATCATAGAGACCAATCGGATCATGTATAAATTTTTAATTGATAGTTGTTCACAAAATTTCCCCGCGATCCAAAAACTGCAAAAATTTGGGATTAAATAAACAACGATTCAATGAAAATTAAAAAAGATTAGGGTATACAAATTGCAAGGATGACAAAGGACCTTATGAGTACCCATAATCAAGAAAATTTTGAGTAAATTAGTGATGCAATACAAAAAAAATAGGAACAAATTCCTGGCGAGGTCAAAATTGCCGGGGAGCAGAAAGTCTGACCCGTGTTCCGATATGGCCAAAAGAGTCAAGCGTGACTCAATTCACAGGGTATGATAGCAGCAGAATTCCTCTTTCACATGAATTTTGAATCATGAGAAAATATGCATTTTTCACAAAGTTATTGAATAATTTGTCCCCCCGCTGATGTGTAAATACACGGACTGTGCTCTCCGGCATACAGCAAAGAAGCTCATTATTCGAGATACGCTTGGTGCCGTTTTTCTTGGCACCCTTCGAATTTTCGAGAAAAATCATGAGGACCATTTTTGTAGAAAATCCACTGCGATGTTTTAGGAGATATTGACTGAAAACCTATTTTTCTGGTGTTTTGGGGCCATTTTCTCCGCCCTCGCACGCGTTTTCATGCAGAACTTTGTCTCATGTTTAATGAGGTACCAAATGCAACTTCCAACCGGAAGATGAAAATAGGGCGTAATTAATGTTAACTTTTTTCCTTTATTTACTGGAATATAATTCTATACCAACTTAATTCAAAATACAATTATTATACGTAAATATATAGAACATTTCACAATATTTCGTTGACTTGGGAAGTTTATAAATCCCTCATTGTACAAGGTGGCCGATTAAGCGTAGTGATCGCTTGTATCTCGGAAAGTATTTGCTCCAGGTTGTGGGGAAACATTGAGAAATTGCTTGAAACTATTTTCAACCTAAAAATCTAACCCCTAGAGGGCGATACTGCTATGTACAAATCTAAAATTAGTAGTATCTCAGAAAATTGCGGAATGACCTATAACTTTGATATAAGGTCTGTTCTCACAAGCATCACACACAATCTTTGACAATCCGGATTCGCCGCAAAGACGCTAAAGTGTTCTCGGGAGAACTATAGTTACATTTCTTTGTATCTCATAATAAGCGAGTGTTTAAATTTTAATAATATGTCGTTTTTGGACTAGAGGTCGCTTTATGCAGCGAGGATTATTTCTTATTTCAAATTCGCTCAAACTATTCACTGCTGTAAAAATTCACGAACTTTACACTTCAGTTTGGAGTATAACAAGGCAAAATCAACGGAAAAGTCAACGGAAACGAGACATAAAAAAAACACTTAACTAGATTAAGATTCGATAAGTTATCAAAGCTCCTTCAATCGTGTAAAAATCTATTTTTCCGAAAGATTCGAGGGTACATACCCGACAGGATACGTCGGAAAAGGAAATAAGGAGATTTGTCCAGCCGAAGACCTTAAATGGATTAGAGCAGTGAGCGTAAGGACGAGCAATCGGGATAATGGGCCGGACACTTATCCTAGATTTGAGGAGAAAAGCGGGAAATGTTGGGAAAGCGAAACGGGATGTGGTCAGAAGGAAGGGGACCAGAGTGTGTTTACCTTTGCCAATCACTTTCGATCACTTATATTGACCTCGACTAATCTCAATAGCAAATATGGGGTTTATTTCTAAATGAATTGTTGATTTTATAAACTTTTTATACATTTTGAAATGTAGGAAGTTCGCTAACACTCATTTTTACTATCAGCATTTTTATACTCGTAATTTTTAAACGAAGGACCGATTCGAATAACTTAAAAACTAATTTTAATGTAAAGGATGTCCTAAATTGGATGGTTTTTCATGGTATTTAGAAAATTTGTTATTTACAAACAATCAAATATTTACTAATAATAATATTAGATAAAATATATTAAAAAAGGATTCAATCTTCGTTTTGGTGAAGTTGAATGCTCAGTAGACATACCAGAAAATTTGAAAAGTTTGACCATAAAATTTCCAATATCACACTTGTGATCTTGTCAAATTAAACGTGTGGACAAATGAGTATAGTCCCACCCGTGACAGCTTGTAATATTTCTTGTTTTAAGCAGAGCACTGTGTCGGGGCATTCTTGAAATTGTACCGGACGTGCCCATTTTGCCAACAACTAGAAATATTAATACATTCGTTTTAAATATAAAAGTTTCTCATTACAGTTACATCCGCGTTTACTGAAATAGGAGAACGTTTTTGGCCTTAAAATGTTTTTTTCTTTCTACCAAAATATTTACAATTAGTCGGACCCACTCGTTCGTCGATTAGAAATCATTTTAATCCTCAAAAACCAAAACCAAAAATCTTTTTACTGTGAAATGTGACATATTTTGTCGCATGCGAGAAATCCTCTTCGTCGAATAAAATCTGAATATTCTTATTTTCAAATGTCGCCTTCGCAAATTTTTGACAGACAAATTGTAGAATGGTCGAAGGCAGTCGACAATCTATGTCGAATGCGAGAATTTCATTACTTGCGAAATTTATAGGTTAACGTTATACATGTCAAAAGTGAAAACACTCAAAACATTGTTTAGTACTTTTGTTAGGTTCTGTTTCAGAAATTTTTATAGAGAGGAAATGGCAGCTTTATTAATTGCTATTGAAAATTTAGGAAATCAAGAAATGTATCAGCGGCTTCGAGAGAAACGAGGAATATATAGAAGCCGCTTTTACATTTTTATCTGACAGAAAGTTTATTAAAACGTTCAGATTAACTAAAGAATCAGCTAGTGAGCTAATCATTATTCTAGAATCCTTAATATAACAAGGGAATCGTGCAAGTGCATTATCTCTTGAAAATTTTCCAGATAAAAGTTTCCATGTTTATTTTGTTATTCTTGTTCTACATTCGAGTAAGTACATTGTACATTCTAACTTCTAACAAATAACCAAATCATTACTGTCATCACAGATCATATAACTACTACTGTCATTTCATTATTTTACAACTTTAACAAGAGAATATAAACTCCTGGACAAAATTAACGCACCACTTTAATTATTCTAAATATTTACAATATAAACACAAAATAAAACTTATTTAAATTGAAGCAATAATGAACACCTAAAAATTAGTCGAATATGACCATAACATGACCTTAATTTGCCTTATTTTTTCTTTAAAAATTTGTTTTTGCTGAAAATGCATAATTAAGCTATCATGCTTTCAAATTGAAAAAAGAAAAAAGAATATGTGAAACACAATAAATGAATTTTGGTGAACCCTAATACCGTGTAGCGCCTCCTCTACTTCTTATTACTGCATTCATGCGTCGAGGCATGCTTGATATTAAATGTTCAACAAACGCTTGCGGAATAGGTAATCTCCCATTCTTCAATAACGGCCTCTATAAGTTGATTGTGATCAACAACAGGAGGTCTAAGACTTCGAATCTTCTTTATGAGATAGTCCCATAGATGCTCAGGATTCATGTCCGGACTGTTAGGTGGCCACTCTAATAAAGGGATATTAACATCATTTAGGTAACCAATAACCTGTCTTGCCACGCTTGCGAGCGTTGTCCTGCATGAATGAAAAATTAGGCCCAACAAATGGAGCAAAAGGCATTACATGTTCGACAATAATGTTATCTAAGTAATATTGGGCATTCATAGATCTCGTACGTATAGGGACTAATTCCGTACGAGCATCGAAGCAAATTCCTCCCCAAAACATTTTACAGCCACCACCAAAAGGTACTTTAGGAGAGATATTAAATCTAGCAAACCTTTCTCCTCGTCTTCGCCAGTCACGCTCACGTCCATCTGGAGCTTCAAGGCTAGCTCTGGTTTCATCGGAGAACATAACCCGTTTCCAATCATTGATGGTCCAATTCTGATGTAGTCTTGCAAAATTCAATATCTGAACTTTGTGTTCTCTGGTAAGCAAGGGCTTTTTGGTTGGTCTTCTATTGCCCAATTCTGCTTCATGTAAATGTCTTCTAACCGTTCGAGATGATATAGCGACGTTGCGAACATTCGCTAATTCATTTTTTAACAGATTGCTGGTAACTCTCCTGTCTCTGAGAGCACGTTGTCTCAAAAAACGATTTGATTAGTGGAACGTTTTCGCCCTTGTCCTGTTCTTCGAAGGTACGAGCCTGTTTCATTATGACGTCTCACTACGCGACTGAAACTGGAATGATGTCTTCCTAATAAACCAGCAACATGTCGCATTGAATATCCTTCATCCAGAAGAGTCGATGCTCGCACTGCCTCCTCTATTGACAAATTTCTTTGGCGGTTCATTTTTCTTACTTGTTTTACTCGCAAATGAACTTCCAAACATGCAAATGATAAAAACAATTACAAACAAACGCTTGCTTCTTACAGAAATTTTGTTTTAATCAACAGTTTTTAAAAAAAATTTGACACAGATTTACTCTAAAACGAAGTTTAATATGAATTACTGTCAAAACAAGGTATTATGTGACACTAGCTAGTTTGAATAACATCTGTCAGTATCAAACACGGTCCATAGCCTACTTGTCGTACACTAAGTTAACAATAAATAAAGATTATTGAGAAAAATATGAGTGGTGCGTTAATTTTGTCCAGGAGTTTAATATCGAAATTTCGGTGTTGCCAGTTCATGTTATTCGACAAAATTTATCTAATGCGACTTAGATGTCGAACCCATTTGAGAATGCCAGATGCCAATGAATGTTGTGCGACAATTTCTATCGACATATGTCGAATACGACAAATGTCATTCGACATTCGAGAATAGGCCCCGTGATACTAGAACTGCTGTGATTTTAGGAGACGGACCTGATAGTGGAACATCGGTTTTCTGTTCAAATTTCTCGGTTGGCACGCCGTTGTCTATTATCCTCGAGTCTACATCATCCCGTCTTTTATTTGTTTCCTGGGCAACACTAACAGAACACAGATGTTTGGGTGACTAATTAAAAAGCGCGATGCATTCACCGCTACACAAAATGATAAACGACGCGTCATTCTCGCTAATTTCTACGGCCCGAGAACAATACTCCAAAAAAAAAAAAAGAGAAAAATGAAAAAAATTTCATCCCCGACGTGCACTAGAACAAAGCGGGGCTCTAATTAGGGCGCATTGTCGAGAGGGTTATATTTTAAAAGAACAAGTCTTCAACTCGAGTGTTGTGTAGAATTATTTACCTCGCTCACTCTTTCTAATGACTTAACTGAATTCATTACACGAGGTCTTACAGGCCCTACTCGACGGCATGGCTCTTATGACGACTGTAATGTCCCCTTTTACGCAATATCCTTCGAATTTATTCTTTAGCAATTTTTCAGCAAATGGGGTTATTAAAAATTGCGGTAATTAGAAAAATCTATACCAGAAGTCAGTGTCTTTAGCTTAATTTAATTTTACTTACCTATTTATAAAAATTACCAAATTGTGTTGATTTGAAAATATCTGTCGGGTTAGGTATAGACCGTCAAGGGGGAGAAGTGTGCATCGCGGGTGTTTGAAAGAGCTCGCAGAGCTCGTTCGTATAGCCCAGCTATGTAAAATATCAACAATCGCGCGAAATAGGTTCGTTATTCCTCTGGTGGACTTTACTTACGAATTTGGTTTGTTATTTAAGCTGTGGCTTGCGCTCGTAGTTTTTTTTTATCATTATGATAATGCGAATGATTTACAAAATATATTATAAATTTCATATTTGATAAAAGGAAATGTTTTAGTCGATTAGTAGATTGTTTCGGAGCTTTGCAGCACTGCAGCGCTTATGTGCTAGCCGCCACTGTGTGATTTTTATCATTTTTTAACAATAAAACATACTTTTTTTGGGAAATTTCCTACAATTCTGATATCTTTAATTTTTTTTTGCGAGAAATATCAACGTAAATGATTTCCAATTTCTTGGAGCTCTCTACGCTGTACTTGCAAGCTGCATCGTAAGCTTCAGCGGAAAATCATTTTCCATTCTTCCTTCCCATTTGCTTTATATGATTTTCATCGTGATTTTTGTTTTTCACTTTTCGTAGATAGGGTCTTTAATTTACCTTGTCCGTTTTTATTTTTAAATCCGTTTTTTTTTATAATTTCCATGTAGTTTGTGTGATAATAGCTATTTATGCCATCAGTTACGAAATGCCTAATTTTGTGTAACGCTTAACTCACAAGTTACACAAAATTTCATTTCGTAACGTATTGCATACAAGATTTTTTCTAATTTTGAAGAAAGTAATAAAAAAATAAAATTTAATATAATTGATAAAAATTTGGAAAACATAAATTTAGTTTGTTGCTGTTACTTCATGTTAGTTGTCAGTTTGACATTTTGTAAAAAAGTCTAGACGGAAGGTTTTTAGCGAGATTGCTATATTTTTAGTTTTGGTTTTTAAAAATGAGTGATTCAAGTTCTGAAGAGCTACCAAGCGATATTGAAGAGGCAGCAAGTAATGCTCTATTATCAGTAATTCCCAAAAAGTCAAAGGCAGTTTATGATTTGGCATACGAAAAATTTGTT
>CAJUYH010010923.1:0-11653 GCA_910591685.1 Galerucella tenella
ATTATATTTCGGTACAGACGTGTGTTACGGGTTATGGTTGAGCTTTCGGAAATTGTTTCAAAGTAAACATTACAGTTTATTCTTATTATTTATTGTGTATGATATAGTTTTATACTTATATCACAAGGAAAGGGATGTTTATACACGAAATTTGTTTTATTTTCTTAAAAGACTTGATACACTACAACTAAAAATTATATTCTTGTTGATGCCTAACAAATAATTAATTCCTGAGAAACCTCCGTCTGTATGGAAAAATTTAATATAAACTGTTTTCAGCTTAGGTACTTCTTTATTGCTCGGAATTATGAAGTCTAAATCCTCTAGTATATGTAAAATTCTCCATTGAGTCGATTGCCGATAACTAGAACGTTTTATCTATCATATTATAAGTCTATATAGAAAGGACAAGGAGTAATAAATCAATCATTTAAGTAGATTTCATAGACGTACCAAAATATATTTTAAGAGGGTATACCGTAAGGTACATTTTGTATTGAACAACCCAGTTTTCTTAGAAACATTATCGGGAATATTATTTTAAAAGAAAGTAGGTACATTAAATCAGTACTTAGTATTAGTTCTTTGAGTAAAGTTGTATGAAGTTGTATGGTTTTCATAATATTGTAAACAGTTGGAATATATTTAAATCATTTGTTGAATGTTAATTGTGCAAGTACCAAACAATGTCGATAAGCCAAGGACCATCTAAACGACCAAAAACAGGTCTATTATCTTTAAATGAAAAAACTCTGATATTGAATTGTTATATATCATTGAAAAACAAAAAACAAGGATCCAAGTGCAAGTGTTGATGATATTGTGGAATTAACGGCTGCTATGTTGTGTGTTGCTAAATCAACAATTTATAGATTACTAAAAGAAAGCAAGAATGGAACTCTTCAACCCCCTAAAACTCCTTCAGGCCGAAAACCAATTGAGATCGATGAGTCATTAAAACAAAGACTAATGCGTAAAGTCCATGGATTTTACTTACGAAAGGAAATTCCAACACTTCACAAAATTATGACATCAGTGCAAGAAGATACGGACTATCCAAAATTCTCCAGAATGACATTATGCAAACTTTTGAAAGATGTGGGTTTCAGATATACAAAACATGATAGAAAATCTCTCTTGATAGATAAACCGGAAATAGTTTTTTGGAGAAGAGACTATTTAAGAAGCATTCGACATGCCAGAGAACAAAATTTGAAAATCTTCTACTTAGACGAAACATGGATAAATGCTGGATATACAGTTTCCAAATCTTGGCAAGATGAAAACATTAAAAGCGGAAGGCAAGCATTCGTGGAAGGTTTTTCGTTAGGTTTGCAGCCACCATCTGGAAAAGGAAAAAGACTTATCATTGTCCATGTTGGAAGTTCTGAAGGTTTTGTTGATGGTGGATTATTAACTTTTATTTCAAAACGCACGGGGGACTATCACGAAGATATGAATGGGGATGTCTTCGAGGAATGGTTTGTTCAAATGTTGGATCTGATTCCAAAAGGGGCTGTTATTGTTATGGACAACGCAAGTTACCATTCACGGTTACGAGAAGCATTGCCCACAAGTCGTTGGCGTAAAGCAGAGCTTTTGGAGTGGCTTATTTCGAAAAATATTAAGTTTCCAAAAGATCCACTAAGGAAAGAACTTTACAGAATTGCAAAAATGAACAAGAATAAATACAAAGCCTACATTGTAGAAGAAATGGCTTCTTCTCGTGGTATATCAGTTCTTCGACTTCCCCCTTATCATTGTGAACTTAATCCCATAGAATTAATATGGGCTGAGGTAAAGGGGGAAGTTGGAAAAAAAATACTACTTTTAAAATAAACGATGTTGTGAAATTGTTTGAGAGTGCTGTAAGTCATGTTAGTAAGGAAAATTGGAAAAACTGTATCGAGCATGTTATCAAAGTAGAGGCAAATAGGTATGTGGAAAATTGACAATATTTGTGATGATTTAATCGACCCTATTATTATTAATGTCAACAACGATTCTTCCTCTTCCGAGTCGGATATAGAATAAAATGTAAGTAATAAATGTATTCCAATAATTATTTCTTTTCATTTTTTATTATATTATAATTTAAAACGTATTTTTTTCCCAAAATACACACCACTGCATTGCGTTATTGCTTATCTGCTAATCCTTTAACAATGAAGAAACCCTAAACTTTGCTACAACTGAAACAAATACGGGGTCGATCTACCTGGTTTTTAGATTTACGGAAGAAATGTAATTTAAAGTAAGAGATTTGTCAAAAATTTCATGTTGCTCCCTGTAAAGGTTTTGCATACTTAATTAGGGTTTATTACTCCTCGTACTTTTTGTACATACTATAGTCGAGCTATGAGTGTCTTTAGTTTTGAAAAGTGAATTTTCGAAAATTTCATGACTCCATTTGGAGGAGAAAAAATGATTTTTTGTACAACTGTCATTAAAAGTGACACTTTTAATGATAGCAAACAATGTTAAAAACGATTGTTTACATAGCAGCGTGTTAAAAATACTTTTAACACTAGTGTTAAAAATATTTTTAGCACGCTGCTATGTAAACGTCTGCCATTCACAACAATCTTTTGATTATTTGAATACTAAAATGCATTTTGAATTTATTGTCATTGCAAATTCGCTCGTTTCATTATCAAAATAGGGAAGTTGTACAAAAAACATTGTATGGTATTTGTGTTAAAAGTGATTTTATTTTGTTCGTGAAATTGTTCAATTCGCTCCGCTCATTTCACAAACGTTTTCACTCACAAAATAAAACCTCACTTTTAACACTCATATCATAAATAACTATAATACAAATACGGACTGTGGCAGTCAATTTTTCGTCCCAGAAAGCCCCTCTAGACGAATTTTGAGCATTTTTTATCCGAAAACATTTTTATTATCGAAAATTTTGAAGCAGGTAAGGAAATATTTAATATGAACTGGCTCCGTTAATTCCCTTATTGCTTGGTATTGTGAACTCAAAATTCATTGATATATGTAAAATTTTCCGCTGATTCGATTGCCGAAAACTAGAACGTTCTATCTATCTTATTAGCCGAGTTATGAGTGTCTTTAGTTTTGACAAGTGGATTTCGAAGCAAGGCCATGGGGTCAAAATTTGTAGTTCCCTTCACAAATTGTGTTGATTGAAAAATTACTTTTTCATTTAGTTTCTACCAACAATTATAGTGTGCTAACATTACATTACAACATAGAAAATTATATTATCAATAAAAATAATTGCTGCTTGCTTAATACATCAGATAATTGGTTTAACAATTGATTTATAAAACCTCTGAAGGGAAAAGTATCCAGCTAGTTATAATTATATGACAAATTTCATAATAAATTACGCTAATTTAGATTGAAAGTAATCTGTGTGAATAATTAATTTTTCCTTGAGTCTTCTTACGTATTTTTTTTAAATAAGTATTGAAACTTTCTGTTATAAAACATTGAAATGGATAATAAATAATCAATTTTTAGTTTAAAATGGACTTTTTTTTAAATATTTATACAATTTAAGGTCTTATCTACAATGAAAAATACAATTTAATTATTATCCTCCTACCTAAAGTTATATCAGTTATAAAAAGATTTCAATTTTTTCAAACACTCTGTACAAACAATCGTAGAAAAAATTATATGTTTCACACGACAGAGAATCAGATTTACTGCCTTGACTAGTTTCTTGCTATCCACGGCATTAAACCTGTTACTTCTCTGTATAAATGAATATTTTGTTAATTGTTTATGGATGCTTGTATGTATTTTGGAGTGACATTCACTGAGACCTAAAAGATCTATGGTGCCCCCTTATTTCTCGACTCTTTTCTCGACTCTAGCCGTCTGTGTATCTGTGTACCATTGAATGGCATTCTTGCAAGTCTGGTAATGGTATTTGGATCCCATTCCTTCTTGTTGCATAATTCCGTAACAAATTTCTTTAAAAAGTTATACCTTCTCATCACACCGTCTTGTGACAGGTCCCAGGTTTTCTGATTTTTAAGAAGTGAGGAGGTGGTTTTTTTTCAATGATTCCCTCTCTACTTAGTCTGTATCTTGTTCTTTTTGCAACACTTTCCACCACCATATTGTTTATGGATACAAAAAAGTTAAAGTGGGCATGTCAAGTAAGATGAACCCCCTCGTAGACAGAAACTAATTCGGAAATATCATTCAGGACGGCTCGTCGTCATTTGCCACCCTTCGTAATCTGCAACTTTTACAATCAGACTTACTTTCTGGCATCATGTAAGCCACGCGTTGTTGTAAATACTTTCAAATTGTCCTTCGCTTATCCTCTAGTTCATAATAAATTAGAGCTCAGTCAATACACGCACTAGAAGGGTCCAATAAATGTGTTTTCCCAATTATATTTTCAATTTTATGCCTCTACATCTTCTTGGTTGAAATTTGCACTTCGTATTTAATCTCAGTTATTCTGTACACTTTTTTAGTAACACTCCTTCCCCAGCTTTCATCTGCATTTATGCAAGATAAGTCTTTTTAATTATCATTTGTTAAAGCCCAAATATCTGTATAATCAATTTTTCGACAATTTCCACATCTGATAATATTTCTTGTTTAATATGCTGTGTTCCAGTATATATAATTCACCTTTTATAATAAATATATGAGGGTAACACACGACAATTCGTGTCGTAGTTCCTTGTTGATGCAATAATATCACAATATCTCTAATGGACTGTAAGGGATGGTTGAAAGTTTTCATTGTTGCATGATACATTTAATGGTCTGGTGCCTTGGTGTACTTACATAAATTTCTCTTAATGAACATATGCACTGAATAAATCTATGGCTGCACAATTTTGAGTGTAAATTATATTTTTAAATCTTCATACTATAAGTACATTCAATAGTTTTCTTTTTAATAAATACCAGATTCTTTTTCTAACTGAAAATACTTGAGAACTTACAAAATGCTTATTTTTTTCGCGTATCTAGGCATATTTTTGTAATATTTAAGTAAATATAACACATGTCCGCTACGAAATGTGCGTCTGCATCCTATTTTGGATAGACCTGCCTTTTTTCCATTCCTTCCTGCTGTTAAAGTAATGAAAAGTTTTGAAAATCTGTTGGGTCAAAATAATTTCTGTATAACGAGTTTAAAGTATGTTTATTCTCTTACACACCCTGTATATTATGTCGGTATGTTCCTTTTTGCCATGGTGAGTATTTAATTCAAAGGAAAGAAAGCAGTGCCTGGATTAAAGACCCAAAGGAGAAGATCGTAGAGAGGATCTTGGGAAAACTCAAATATTTTTCTTTTGAAAAGAGTCGAAACTTCCAACAACTCCGGTTCAGATTAGCCCGAGGTATGTGCGTTAATAATTCATCAAACTCCCAGTGAATTTTCTCTCGTCTAAAGGCTGCAAAACGTTTAAAAAATTCACGAAGGTCGAAGGTAGAGATTCGTTAGAAAAAATGCTCGAGGATTTAGGAATATATATACCGCTCTTAATTTAACTTTTCAGTTTTATGAGTAATAATTCTCATGGGTGTTCAGTACCTAGTCTCTGTTTGATTTATATATTAATATTTTTTCGGTTACGTAGGTATTTCCTACAATTCGTACTTTGATTTCTTTTATAATGAACGCCATTTTTAGTCCAAAATGTGTTTCCTGAATCATACAGTCTAAATATAATGACCACAAACTCTTTATATGGAAAGTTTCCATCGGAACGAGGAAAATTGGGGGCGCTAGCATAGCTAAGAGTCAGAAACTTTCATAGTAAAGAGGAGTGAATTATTTTAGGTTGTGTAAATGAAGAGTTTGTTTATTTTCATTATTATTACAGTAAGGAATTGAATGAGAAATCTTGACTTCTTCTTTAAGAAATTTTGTCTACAATGTCAAAATTTTCTAGCGACTACCGGTAAAATTATTTTACCGACTAACTCTGTATTTTTGATCTCTAGCTACTCTCGCGCCATCTGCTATTTACTGCTTACCGCTGGACACTTTTTTTTCGACATTTTTCCTTTACAACTTTGTACTCCTTACATCTAGTCTTCATGTCCTGAATTATAAATTGCATTTGTTGTGTTTCAAATGTCAGTTTTACGTCAAAACAGTTATTTTAATTATTTATTATTTTATTTCACTTGCTTGTTGATTGCGGTATTTTAATGATAGAGAGACTTTTTCTACGTAAAATGAGGCTCCAATTACGATGGACGTAATAATAGATATTTATTTCACCCCATTGGTTAGATATTGATATAATATTATTGGCAATTAATCAGATCGTGTTCGAATGCAGGATTTAAATGTCACCATTCATGAATATAAAGTAAGATTATAAACTACTATAATGTAACCCAACGATAAAAGCATCTATATATCCACATTCGTAATACTGAAAGTGATAGCGCAGGGACGTACTTTACAATTTTGTAAAATGAATTTTAGTGTCGAAAAAGTAGTTATAAAATCGTTAAAAATACGGTTTTGTGTAGATTAAGACAATCTTAAAGTTATTTTATTATTATTATCTATTTGTTAAATAAAGGTCATCTCTTAGAATGTATTTCAGTCTCAAAGGAAAATGATTTTTAGTTTCACTTTTTCGCATAGAAACTTTGAATTTCTTGCAATTTCAGCTTCTTCTAGCATATCAAGACTTATTTTCTGCAACTATTGTTAAAAGTACAGGGTGTCCCACGACGAGTTAAAACTATCTGTATATGGCAAAATACTTGTAGTAAAATCATGAAAATTTCTACTTCTGGTTCTACCGGAAGTCGACTGCAACTTTGTTATTTTGAATAGAACATCCTGTATATTAATACATTTTTGAAATTTACGTAAAATTTTAGTATAGTTTTTTCCTCGGTTTTTTCTGTAAACTTTTTTCGAAAAATGTATACTTTTTGAGTTATTGATTTTTTTGTAAAAAATTTGACCGTTGCAGACCCTTGTAAATTATTTTTTTACGAGGATACCCTTAAAGATATGAAATTGGTTTCTGTTTGGTTGCTTTTAGCAAGGTCAGAAGTATTTGGAACCATGTTGAAAATTTCTCTTTCCTACTTCATTTACCACAAGGCATTTATTACGAAAATTGAGCCTACTGATTAAGTTTATATAACATTATATTTGTTAATAATAAACAAAAATATTATTATATCTTAAAAAAAATAAAATTTTATTACAATTCCTTCACTAATTAATCGAAAGGAACTTCGTTCCATCCGGGTGTCCCTTGACACCTCTCAAGTTATTTTTTTTAAGAGAATACCCTTCAAGATAGGAAAATGGTTCCTGTTCGGTTGCTTCAAGCAAGGTCAGACCTATTTGAATCTATGTTGAAAAATTTTCCATTTCATAGAAAGATTGTATAGAAAGTGTTCAAAGTTTAACTTCATAAATATCAAATTTCTTAATTTTTTTAAATAGAACTACCCGGTTTTTTCTATTTTAATGCATTCAGGGGTAAAAAATAAGGCAAATTAATGTTTATTTTTCCATACCTAAACCTTACCGTTATCCAGATATTAAATGTTTTCTGTAAATTTTTAGAGATGCAGGATATCTTACTGCAAATAAAGCACATTTATGTTCTTGTAACAACTTTGCCATATTTACCATGTATTTTAAGAAAATTTACATAATCTTTTTTATTTCTTAGTGCTTGTATCAACGGGTCAAAATAAAAATTAGACCACACCTGCATCTCTCAAAATTTACAGTAAACATTCAATATCTGGATAACGGTAAGGTTTAGGTATAGGAAAGTATACATGAATTTGGCTTATTTTCTACCCCTGAATGCATTAAAATGGAAAAAACCGGGTGGTTCTATTTAAGAAAATAAAGAAATTTAATATTTATGAAGTTAAACTTTGAACACTTTCTATACAATCTTTCTAAAAAATGAAAAAATTTTCATCATAGATTTAAATAGGTCTGACCTTGCTAAAAGCAACCGAACAGAAACCGTTTTCATTCCAGTAGAAAGGTGATAAGTTTGTTATTTTGGATATTCTATTAGCATATACAGTGTAACCCATTTTGTTCGGAACCACCCTTGTAAAATTCGCATTTCTCAACCGATTTTAATTCATTTTTTTTGTTAGATTTAGTATCAAAAGTAGTTGAGTTAACTGTATAAACCCTCACTTCGTGGAATCTACTCATCATATTAAGTCAATCACTAGATAGGGCACTATTTGGACTAGCCAAATATATATCAAGTATACATCATGTCAAAAGTAACTTCTGTCATTCTGATGATGATATTTATATCGAAACAATTGTCAATTTACTTGCAATTTACAGATTTTTACAAATATATTGTGGAGTCATTTAAAAACAGTTAGTTTCATTTAAAACCATATCAAAAGTAGTATTTTGGTACAAATTTTCCTGGCTTAATTACTATTGTCAAGGCCCTCTATGTTAATTTTTCTTTGCCAAAGAGACATAAGAAATATTTTTTTCTTAAATATGACTATACCACTGGATTTAGAGTCAACACAAATGTTAACTACCAAAATTTTATAAAAAAGTTTTTATCAACGACAAAGTTATTACAACATGAATTTGGAAAAAGTGGTATTTTCATTAATTTTTTACGTAAAATGTAGACAAATTTTTGAAATGGCAACATACTCTTAAAAATAACTACATTTTGATCAAAGTGATAAGAGTTTAACTCCAAATTTGCAACTTCGTTTTTGTATTGTCCACAGCTTTATTATGTCTTGTAATGGTATTAAATAATTTAATTACTTGAATAATAAAAATATGAAAATTGGAAAAGAAAATAGTTGGAAAATGTCAGTTAATGATTATGAAACTTGCATCAACTCTATTTCTAGTCATAAAAGGATTATAGAAACACAGTAAAACAGTAATGTAAGAAATAAATATGTTTAATAAATTAATTTGAATACAAGTTTAGAAATAAAAACAGAAAGACCTACCTTGAATTAATAAAGTATCATATATTTTTTATCATATCCAGTAATAATTGAAGTAAATTTAGAATTCTCCATTTAAAAATAATTTACAAGGGTCTGCAACGGTCAAATTTTTTCCAAAAAAATCAATAACTCAAAAAGTATGCATTTTTCGAAATAAGTTTTCAGAAAAACTATACTAAAATTTTTAAAAATGTATTAATATACAGGGTGTTCTATTCAAAATAACAAAGTTGCAGTCGACTTCCGGTAGAACCGGAAGTCTGCCATCTTCCAAAATATTTTAGTTAAAAAGATCGTATTCGAAAACCCAAACGTAGAAATTTTCATGATTTTACTATAAGTATTTTGCCATATACAGATAGTTTTAACTCGTCGTGGGACACCCTGTATATAGACAGATACAAAAGGGGTGAACAAAAATAGTTGATTTGCGTAACACAAAATTATAAAAAGTTACTTAAAAGAAACTAAAATCATTAATTTTCGAATAAAACTCTCACGAGCTCGCTGAAAATCTAATAAATTCGTGACTACGGTTCTGTTTCAGCCCAAATGGCATAGAATTAGTGGCTGGAGAGAAGTTTTCTAAATAGGGCGTTAATGCTCAAATGGAATAGAAAAATGCACCATCTGTTGACGATCCTTACACGAAATGTACACCATATTTTTTGCATGTAAAGTTAACACAATTAGTCGAAGCTGTTCTTTGTACTTTAACTCCGCTAGGTTTTTAACGCCACAAATTATATTGACAAGTGGATTGAAAAGAGGTGAAATTATCGTAAATTACTCATAGATAAATAATGAAATTATTTTTTAAACAAGAAAATATAATATCCATGAAGTTGGAATCAAATGGAAAACTCTTTTATTATTAATTTTAGGAAAAAAAGTTATTCTTCATAAAAAGTTCTTCATCATCTAAAACCTGGAATACAGTCATCAAATATTAAAACTTTTCAGTCGTATACAAGGTTTGTCAAAAAATATTAGATTTACGCAAGAGTAAAGTACCTTTAAATTTGACAATATCGAAAAATGTTACTTGGAAAAGATGATCAAAATTAAAAATTACGATTAAATATGTAATTACATTCATTTAAATTGTTTTAAATTTTAAATTTAAATTATTTTATTTTTTACTAATGTTGCTATTTTGAATGCACATTTATCTCTTGTGATTACGAAAGACATGATAATCTTTTAGGTTTTTCATGTTTTTTAATATGATTTGCATTTAAAACGCAGAATGAGTGCATATTTATTCATTTTGCAAATAATAAAAAACTTTTTCTAATTTTGACATATAAAGTGACACTTTTTAAAACTGATTGACATTATGAAACGTCTTACTTTTTGTAACTAGTTGCATAAAGTAAAATTTTATGCAATTGGTGAAAAATGTATTTCAAAATTAGTGACAAAAAGAATTATTCTATTTATTAAACTGTTATAATACAAGTTGAAAACATAAATTATAAATTAATTAATTATTATAAATATTGATAACACAATTATTGCAATTATTCAAATTAATTCCCGACGACATATTTTTTTCATTGCTCGAACTTGCTGTTATTTGGGAAGCGGCGCACATTGCATTAGATGTGTCACCAAATATTTCTTGCGCTATAAGTTTTTTATTATTCATGGAATTTTCAACATATCCCTCCGCAACAGAGGTAGATTTCCAACCTCCATGCCTCTTTAATTTTAAAATATCAGCGCCACTGTCTGCTAGGAAAGTGGCAGAGCTTCTTCTAAAGCAGTGGCCAGTATATAGAACAGGATTTGAAAGACCAAGAAATTGTGCAATAACTTTTGGCAGACTGCTAAATGTGTTAATTCCCACAGTATTTCTGGTACATTCTCCATTCGCATATTTTACAAAAAATCTGTTGTGTTTAAGAACCTGGGGAAGCAACTTAATATATTTTCTTAATATTTCAACAAGATTCGTATTTTCAATGTCTCCAGTGGTAATTGCAAACTGCCGTATAACTTTTGTTTTTGAAGGTGGGATATCAACACGAAAATGGCTTCCTTCGTCTATAACATTTTCAACTGGAAGAAATGTTAATTCTGCTTTTCTGCATGCTCCTGCCATTCCAATTATCATTGCAACCTTAGCCATTAAGTATTCTTTGTCATCAGCTTCCACTAAAAATTTGGCAAAATCTTCTTCAATAAAAACTTTTGACTTTTTAGCATTGTACCCGTCCGCTTTCCTTTTAATATACCTATGCTACCAAATTTGTATATTTCTTAGTATCAATATTCCTTTTCAGATTTAGTTCAGACCTTAACATTGAGTAAAGTGTCCATAATGTGGAAACTTTTAGATCTTTCTTACCCTCAAAATATACAAGTAAAACTTTCTCATTAACATGTTTAATTTTCTTCTCATCACACTACCTAACAAATTTTTCGTATGCCAAATCATAAAATGCCTTTGACTTTTTGGGAATTACTGATAATAGAGCATTACCTGCTGCCTCCTCAATATCACTCATTTAAAAAAAATAAAACTAAAAATATATCAATCTCGCTAAAAACCTTCCGTCTAGACTTTTTTACAAAATTTCAAACTGACAACTAACATGAAGTAACAGCAACAAACTAAATTTATGTTTTCCAAATTTATTATATTAAATTTTATTTTTTTATTACTTTCTTCAAAATTAGAAAA
>CAJUYH010010924.1:1257-11652 GCA_910591685.1 Galerucella tenella
TTTTTATATAATCAGAGATATTATGGAAGAGGTTATGTTATTCTATTTTTTGTTTTCATTGCAATTCAAAGTGAAAATAAGTCGGTATTAAAGATTTAAAATATTACTCAATACAAACCTACCTTCCCTGCAACTTTTGTAGATATAATTATATCAAAAATAAAATAAAAACACGAAATCAGACCTAAAACTAAACAGTTAATTGAACGCCTGTTGTACTTTTCACTCAATACAAACCTACCTTCCCTGAAACTTTTGTAGATATAATTATATCAAAAATAAAATAAAAACAAGAAATCAGACCTAAAACTAAACAGTTAATTGGAAGCTTGTTGTACTTTTCACAAAAATTATCCATACCTACCTATTACTCCAAAAATAAAAATATTAGGAGTCAAAATTTATTTTAACAACACAAAATACTAAAGCACAATCAAATAAAAAGCAAACGTTTTACAAAACACACACTGAAAATAGCTAAAACAGCAAATTAAAACCACTTAAATATCAATAAATATTATACGGCAGCTGATTTGTTTTACTCGTTGCCAGGATGACATTGACATTTCAGAGCGCCATCTATCGAATTCTACTTTTCCCAATACTGAACAACTCTCCGATTCACTCGAAAACCCGCTATATATACTCCTTTTCGAATCTCTAGACCCTTCGCGATAAACCATTGTATGGCCTGGTACGTTTCTAGAACAGTCTGGATATTACCTGCGAAAGAACGATCGCATGCATCGTTTGCGACAGGACCGGCTTCGGAATTAGTGAGTTCGTAACAATATTTATCTTGAATGTTGTTATATACCGTTAACGTCTTTTCAATTCAACCATCAGTTGCTCCGTGACGAAAAAGTTAATTTAGAAACTTTATATCCAGTGAATCCAGAATTTACATTGTTTCTTTTATTCAATTGAAACTGTTATTGAGTTCAAATCTAGAAATATTATATTGTTTGCTAAGCGAGAGAAGTTCCAACAAAATGAACAAAATAATTTGTGAGTGTGATTATTTCGGCCAAAAATTATCAATCGTAATATAAGCAATGGTTATATTTTCATTGCACGAATAAGAAAGAAATCAAAAATCATAAAGATTCCAAAATTCCCAATTTAGTTACAACTACATGTTCAATTGCAAGAATTTCAATAACTAGATATAAATACCTCTAAAATAGTGCTGCTCGTTTGGAAAATAAAAGTATACAAATAGTTCCTGTCATTATTATATTATTTAAAAACTGATATTAGACGCACTATTGGGTTATTGTTTTATTTTTTTTAAATAAAAAATACTGAAGCACCACTTTTGTCTACGACGATTTGATAATGTTTACATTTTACGTGTTCTTCGCGATAATTTTTTATTAGACATTTGAACCTATTAAAACTGTGTATTTTCAGTCACGTGTTCAAAAATAGCCAATTAGCAATCAATTACACTGATAAGAACCCCATGGGCTCTTATCGTTTATGTCTTAGCGTTTCCAAGGTAATTTGAATATATTTTATGTGAATCAGTAACGATCTGATAGTTATGAAAAATAAAAAAATGTCGGTTCCAAGATTTTGAAACATAAATGATTATTTAATCGACCAATTGATAGAGGTTAATACTCCTCAAAGTATTTATTTGCATAAAAAATTATCTTACCGAATAAATCTCGAACATTGATGAATTTTAATAATTTTGCCATAACTTCCTCAAGCATGTTGCTTTAAGGTAACAACCCCTGCCTTCGGCGTCGGGCTGTTACCAAGCATCCCGCTTTCGGCATCTATGACAAAATTATCGCAAATTATCAATGTCCTTGGTATATTATAGCTGATAAATTAACTCCAATGTTAAAATGTCATATACCTGGAAATGTTATTGTCACTTTGACATCGATGAAAAAAGGTGCATCCCCTAGGGTCTTGATAATACCGAGATAATTTTGTCATAGAGAATGCTGAAAGCGTGTTGCTTGATAATAGCCCAAGGCCGCAGGCCGAGGGCTATTATCCTTCAGCAACGCGCTAGAAGGATTCTCTATGACAAAATTTTGAGTATTTATCAAGACCCGAGGAGTATTCGATGATATAATTTTTCACTTTGTAGATATCAAAAAATTGATTGTCAATCTAACGTTTAATAATTTTCAATACCAAATTCATTAGTCTTAATCAAACAAATATTATTCATTTTTATTTGAAACTACAGTTGTGGAAAGTACAATCATTGGTAAATTAATAATTGAATCGTTAGATGCAGTACCAAATCTCCGCGACATTTTTAAACCTGTTGTTTGACGTTAAAATATTTTTTAATGAAAAAACACCAAACTGAAAACACCACATGTAGGGTATTATCGCTGTAATCCAGAAGTGATTGGATGAAATTTGACACATCACTTGAGATTAAGTAATTTGATTGGGTATTATATTCAGTGAAAAATTATCAGTAGTAATACCCCTAGGATCTTGATAATACCGAGATAAGTTTGTCATAGAGAATGCTGAAAGCGTGTTGCTTGATATTATCCTTGAGCGACACGCTTCAAGGATTCTCTATGACAAAATTTTGAGTATTTATCAAGGCCCGAGAAGTATTCGATAAGATGATTTTTTACTTTGTAGATATCAAAAAATTGACTGTCAATCTGACGTTTAATAATTTTCAATTTATTAGTTTTAATTAAACAAATATCATTCATTTTTATTTAAAACTACAGTTGGAAAAGTACAATTGGTGAATTGATTGAATCTTTGCGACATTTTTAAACCAGTTTGACGTTTCTGTATCTGTAGAGTAGGGAGGGTGAGTGTGTAGGCTCACAGCACTTAGGCCACATGTGACCCATTGTACCCAGTTTGACGTTTAATTAATTTTTAATAAAAAAAAGCATCAAACTGAAACCACCACATGTAGGGTATTATCACTTGTAAAGTTTTCCATTGGTAGAGCTATGTATAATCAGGTATTATCAAAGGTAATACTACGAGTGCTTCAAATTTTATCGATAATTTTTCATTTTCCACGGAAACTTGTTTATTTGGCAAGAATATGAAAACAAACCGATTGATAAAATCACGAGTCCCTTAGGACGAGGGATTTCATCTTAATTCGGTTTGTTTGAATGTTTTTGCCTCAAATAAACAAGTTTGAGTGATGAAAATAAAAAATTATGTGATAAAATTTGAAGAGCGAGTTGTATTTGGGAAGATTATTTTTTTCAACAATTTAAAATTTTATATTACCTGAATGTTCTATATTATCTTGGGTGATGGCACTGAATCGGTTTGTGTTCATTTTTCAATAAACTCCGAAGCACTTTCAGTTGTCAGTAATGACAAATTAAAATTAAATTTTTGACGTTTCAATGTAAACAACATGATGAAGCAGAATTATCAGTATAATACCGAATGATTGGCTAGAATAATGTATTGCTATTGGTTAAAACCACCAATATGTCAGAGTTTGACAAGTGAAAAAAATAATCGAAATTATACGAGGTAACTTAACTAAATTGATCGTTCTAATTGGTTGAAAATTATACGAAAAAAATAATCGCTGTAATCCAGAGGTTTTTTTATTCTGTTATTTAACGTCGGTCTATTTCTGCGACTGATGCTAATCACCGACACCGGGAGCACTCTACCCCTAACCGGAAATTTTGGCGAACCCACTAGTGTTTCAACCAGTGGTTGCGTTCTTTAACGAGCCCATTATATATGGACATGGGACCTCGGCTTTACGTATCCTCCGAAAGACGGCATATCTACATTATACCTCGTGCTCATTGGTATAATGCCTGCGAGCTGTGATATGCTAGTCCGCTGCAGGCTGTACGATGGTTTTCCCTGGCTTGGTCACCCATCCAAGTACTAACCATGTCCGACCTTGCTTGACTGTAATTATCGCTTCAAATTTGTTCCACTACAGTGCTGAGTCGTCGCCCTAATCCAGAGGTGATTGGATGAAATTTGACACATGGCTTGAAATTGAATAATTTGATTGGTAAACAATTATCAGTGTAATTTTGATGCTATTAGTCGATTCGAATTTTTTTGTGATTACGATTGGATGCTTTCGTTCGCGTTCCATCTACAATAAACAAATCAATGCTGCAAAGAAAACAACCTATAACCTTGCAATCTGGGCAGATTGTTCAAATGGAAATAATAGAAACAGCAGTTGTGAAATACTTCATTTTTGTTGGAAACGCACTGGTTGTAATGTTGCACGCGGCCGAAGACCCAAGCAACTGTTTTTTAGCAACATTCATAGCACACGTTTGTCACCCGTTGTTTTTACAAATAACCTAATATTTGTTAAATTAATTATTTATTGCAATTAACAATATACTTTGCCTATCCATTATGTTCGCTTCAAAACAATGTAGCAATATTTAGTTAGGTTGCAGAAACTTCAAACTTCATTTATATTGATTTTTCCATTCGGATTATCAGGAACATAAATACCCTCTTGTCTCTTCCGAGTAATACTCAACTTTTACTATTGCAGATCTCTGGGATGGTATGTAAACTCGATGTATTGAATTGAGATGTATTAAAATAACTGTTTTCAGGAAATTTGTAATGATATTTGTCTATATCAAAATATATTTTGTTTCAGGTAAGATCTTCATCAGTTTCAGAACTACATTACAGACCTCCAGTAAGTATTCGCCATGTTCAATTTAATTGAGCCGAGCATACAAGAATTAGCCCGGGATATTATGCCGAAAGATGTAGTTATGTTGAAAAGCTTGGGTAACTAGATTTGATGTTTTTAAAGTAAATCTAGTATTGACTTCTTTCCTGATGATACCGATAGTGATTGCGCGGCTTGGAGCGCCTGGTATGAAACAATTTTCAGTCTATACATTTTTTAGATTCGATCGCACAAAGAAGAACTTCCGATTAAATCATTAAAAGCGAAGACATTTTGAGTTTGATCGATTCGTCCGGGCGTATGGATGGTATTCATACGGGGTGATTCATTAGTGAGATTAAGTCCAGTATATCTCGAAGATATTCGAATACAATTTTTTCACAGATTGTAGCCAATCTAAAGGCGCATATTTTAAAATCAGTAGCAATTGTACAGCGTGCTCCACTACGCTGTACCTACCAGATCAAAGTTACATCCATTTGAGTGGGACACTCTGTATTTCACTCCACGAGTTTGAATACTGCTTAAATTTTCTATTGCAATGATGTAAGGTTGTAGTGAGTTGTAACACTTCGTATGGGGTAGTTACGTATTGCCGGGTAGGTGCGTACAGTCAGAGACAGGATTCCAATATAAAATAAAAGTTTATTCTTAAATATGCTATATACAGTCACTATTTACAAAAAGATATTTTGGTTTAACGGCTGATTTGAAATGAAAGCTTCTATTCCTGGGATTTCGTCGTAGGCGACGTCTTCTGTTAGTGAAACTACGACCAGCGGAGTGTCTATCAGTTCGTACAGTAAACACAATGGAATATCCCTAATCCAATACCTTCCGCTCTATATCGGTTTTCTGGATATACGCTGAAGTCAATACCTTCAACGAGAATAGGATATCCCTAAGTCAGTACCTTAGGGAAAGGATTCTCAAAGGATTACGAAAGTCAGTACCTTTCGTGAGGATAGAATATCCCTAAGTCAGTACCTTAGGGACAGGAAATTCGGAGTAGTACGTACGTAGTCAGTACCTTTCGTACATAAACGTTCAGGATTTTCACTGAAGTCAATACCTTCAGCGTGGAGAGGTTAATTCAGACAGGTCAATACCCTGCTGAATGAGGAGAGGGATTGTCAACAAGTCAGTACCTTGCCAACCGGAGAGAGGAAGCCCACCGAGTCAATACCTTGCTAGACTGCCTGCTACGATTCTCGGTCGTCCTTTTATATCTACACTGGCTTGGTAAAAACAGCTTTGTATCGAACCATAGTGGTCTCTAGAACGATATTTCAGGGGGATATCGTTACAGAGTTATACGTGTATCTAAAAAGATCTGATCAATCGAAATGAGCTCAACACCTCGTATAACTTTGAAACATAAAGAGTCAGTTATGAAATTCTAGAACAATGAATAAGACGTCATTTTGCATTTTTTCAAGCGAATGTTAAATGTTTTGACTTAGCGTATAGCGTACGTCATCTTGAATTTTCTTGAATGGCAACCTGGGTCTAGTGACGTATCACATAGAAGCTTATTGTAATTCTAAACAGAGCTGAATGTGACCGAAATTAATAGACCGAACATTCTGTTTAGTATGAAATACTTCATCACCATAAGTGCTCAAAATGCTGGCCATTTGTTTGTTGACAATAATTTTGTTAAATATTTATTTTTCGTTACCGAAACAATGGCGAAATTATGATTGACGTAAAAATCAATCATTCAATTAAAAAACACCTTCCAAAGCTGAATGTGAGTGAAATCCTGCTCATCAATGATGAGGATCAAAATCTATTTGAATTTGAACACTGAATGTATAATCTTACCATCAAATATACAGTTTCTCGCATTGAAAATACGAAAAGTAGAATAGGACATTCATTTGCAAAAATTACTCCCGAACTATTGAATGAAGTTCAAAATTCAATTTTAAGAAAACAAAGAAGTGCTCAGAAGTAAGACGGTTGGCATTTCGAACAATTTTTAAAATTAGAAAAAAATTCATGAATAATAGTAATTTATTGTATAAGTGTATTTTATCCAAAAAAGAAAGAAATCCCTGGAGCTTTGCTCTTTAAACCGCAACCAAAACACGAAGGCAATATAACGTTTTATCCACAATCACAGTCATTAATAATAAGATTTTATCGAAAAGTGTGGCATTTTGGTCTGACAGCAGCTGTAACGTCAAAAATCATTTTTCTACTAGCGTGCAAAAAGTCCACTTTTCCGCACTAGTGCGGAAAGTAAATTTTTCAAGTTTTTGGTGAGTAAAGAGGTAGGTTTTCGCTCTAAATTGGCCTTTCAAGACCATGTATTCCGTTTTGGAAATATTGAGCATAAGGTTATTAACAATTAATTACAGGATGATTTCATTATTTAAATGTTCATTAACTTCTTTTATTACTGGTTGGTTACTGTCCTGGTACTTCTGCTTCTGTAACAAATGGTCCTGCCTCGGTGTTTTCTATGTTCATGAAATATTTTTTTTTATTAAGGTACGGGAACTTCTCGATAATTAAACATATTTTTTCAATTCATAAATCAGTTGCATCCAAGTCCACTAACGCTGACTTGGCCCCACTTGTGTCCTATTCGTAATCCTCAAACTCTCTTCGAAGCTCTGAAACTTTTAATTCACAAAGTTTCTTAGCTATCTTCCTGTATATTTATTTTTTTAATCCCACTTCTGACACCAATGTAACGTTTATTCTAATTTATATTTACAATTAATTTATATTTACTGATTTATATTCAAATACAGTCCTTATTTAATAATTTATATAATACACTAAACACACACTAACTATAATTTTCAGAGTCACTTAATAAACACTTCATCGAGGCGCGATTGCTTTCTTTCAGTATCAACACTAACTGACTAACTAACTCCGCTGCGATGCTCGTCGCCTATTTATACTCGCACGTCGTTTAGTTCGAGAAACTTCTCGAAGTTCTGGTGGATGCGCTGGGTTTTTCTAGATGTTACGTGTTCCAGATCATTCTCGAAAATAAGGCGGAGGAGCCATAGTCGTATCATCTGGGAATTTCACTGGGGGCACTAATTGAGCACATTAATGCAGCAGCTCGCGTAACAATATTGTTGATAATCAAAAGTCCATTTTTAATTATAATCAATACATACATTTAGCCCTTTGGGCTTTCCACAGTTAAACGTGGCCATATCGAATGTTTTCCAATAGAAAATTTTGAATAAAATGGCGACGTCTATTGACAGTTGCTTAGATGTTGCTAGGGAAGCCGTGCGATTTACTTTACAGCTGTGCGTTTTTTTACAGTGCGTAATAGACATAATTACATTGATACCGACTGTGTGTTATTGACTGATTACAGGGGGGGGGGTCGTAGATAATAGTATATTACGTTACGTGAGTGGTAAGAAGCATTTTAGGCACGAATGGAATAGTTACGCACGATGCTGCGTAGCGGCGAGTGCGTAATTCCGTGAGCTACCAGCCTTCAACCTGTTTCGGTAACATTTCAAATAAAGCTTTAATAGTATATTACGTAACGTGTGTGGTGAGAAGCATTTTAAGCACTAATGGAAAGCGTAATTCCGTGAGTGCGTAAAATGCTTCACAACACGAGTTATGTACTATACTTTACCTACGACCTACTTGTACTTGTATTTTTTATAAGAAGCATAAGAAATAACAGTTACATAATTAGAGGTGCTTTGTAAACTCCATCTCTATTACTCTATTACCAATGAAAGAAGCACATTAAAGAACTAACGTTTAATCATTATTAATATATTGTTGATAATCGAAAGTCCATTTTTCAATTAGAATCAATACATATACTTAGCCCTTTGGGCTTTCATAGTAAAACATGGCCGTATTAAATGTTTTCAAATAGTGAATTTTGAATAAAATGGTGACGTCTATTGACAGTTGCTAAGATGTTGCTAGAGAAGCCGTGCGATTCACTTTACAGCTGTGCGTTTTTTTACAGTGCGTAATAGACGTCATTACATTGATACCGACTGTGTGTTATTGACTAATTACAGGGGGGGTCGTAGGTAAAAATAATTACAATCATTGATAAGCCTAAAATCGCCTTCCGATCTTATAACAATGTTGGTTTGATTTTGTTGGATTGTAACATGCTGTTCAGCTGTTACGTTTTTCGTCTAAAAAACTATTTCATTTAGTGAATTTTTTGGCTCATTAGTCACTTCCTCCCAAATTTCTACAAAATTTCTAATCATGCCGTTTTATTGTCGCATTAGCCACTCCGAAATATCAAATTCCCCTTCCACTTGTGTCTTTCGATGTTCGAAATTTCAATTTTCGAGTTGACTCTTTCTTTCTTCTAACTGCCACAGAAGGCAACAGTTAATTATATTTTATTTAATTTTTGGTGAACAATTTTCTATTGTCTGGTTGCTCTGCAGCCGGCAAGTTTTAGGCAAGTTTTAGTTTAAGGCAAGTTTCACCTCCGAAGGCATCTTCCGTTCCACTTCGTTCCTGTCCCGTGCACGAGGTCCACAGTCTGCCGAAGAGATTACCGCCACCGCCGCCATCGCGCTAAGAGCTGCAACGTCCTCAGCCCTTTAAGATAAGTTCATCCGTCTTATCCATAGCGTGTGTAAGATTTGGATTTGGCGTGTTAATGACAATTGGTATTCTTTTCGTTGAATTTTTGAAATATTCAATTTATGTTGAGTTTCAAATAATACAATAAATAATTATTATTCCATCCTTTGTATTGATTATTCAATAATTATTAAATTGGATAAACGTGTTCGGGAATAAGTAGAATAAGTAGACTTATTTAATTTTTTTAGTAACGTAAATTTAATTTTTTACAAGGTGTTTCCAGCTTTCCACCTTTTGTTTCTGGTTTTAATTGCTTCGTTCGATTAAAAAGCTGGTGGCGTCCAATTTAATATTAATTGTACACCCCATCCCAGTGATAGTGTATGAAATAGTTTAATTGGTGCCGAATTCCACTCCCTGAGGTGGAGTGCTCTAGCCTGGGGCAGTATTAAGTTACAAATTAAAAAATAACCTAGGGAAAATACAATAATAACTTACCAACCAGACAAATTATTAAATTATATATTTTAATCAATAATCACTAACTAAACTTGTTAAACCACAAATAGACAGGTGTCTCAAAATATAGTTTTGTCATCAACTACTGTAAACAAATTTGCCAGAATGAAATATATATAGTATGTATCAGTCAGTACTCAGGTAAAACTAAATAATTCGTATGTTGTCTTACAAAAAGATAATGTATTATTTGTGATTGTATCGAAATAAATAAAACGTATATTGAGAACCAAAGCGCTACCAAGCAAAAAAACATAATTTCTCAATATACACACGATAAGGGAATGCTACAAAATAAACTGAATCATAAATTTGCACAAAGCAAGGATTTCAGAAAATGTTTGAGCGTAATGGTTGTTCAAAAATTTGCTGGATTGTGAAGGTGCATAAAGCAAAAAAAATCCAGAAAATTTGAAAACTTCACGGAAGATTGTTCTCTTGAAGAACAATGTTTTTGGCATTTCAAAAACCCAAAAACAGAGGGATACAGTAAAACACATACATAATACACCTACTGAATTATTGACAACGTCCAAAATATACTAATAAATCTGTACTTATGATACAAAATCAAGATATAACAAAAGGGCAAATGGTAGATAACGGTAAATAGTAAACCACAAAAATATCGTATGGAGATATTAAGA
>CAJUYH010010925.1:0-11651 GCA_910591685.1 Galerucella tenella
CTAAATTTAGTTTCTTATTGTGTGCGAGTTTTTCGTGGCAAATGAGACAAGTTGGAAGTCCATCTGAGTTGCATATGAAAGCGGACGACTCTGTCCAATCCCGATTGAATTCTCGATGCTCTTCTTCAATTCTTCTCTCTTTTTTTTGTGGATGCCATGCTTGCGGTGAAGCTGTAATAAAGGATTTTTAAAATTATTATTTAGGTATTCAAAACAGCAGATGACAAGTTTTGCAATTATTTACAATGTCAAAGTATACCTACGTAAATACATACGAGAAGCTGGGTATAATGAAATATAATTTATAAAAAACATGTTACAACGATATTTGCTAATTAAAAATACGGACCCGAATAAAATAAATAATTCTCTAATAATTTAATTATTAAAATGAATAATTTAGACATGAAACACTATTTGTCTCACTGTCTCACGTACTGATTGACGATAAGTACATAGCTTCGTAGCATCTGTGGTCGCCTCCCGTGTGCGGTGATCGCCGACTGGCACGAACGGACTTGTCAGAACGTGATTATCACGGCGAAGTCTGCACATTTCAGTTTTTTTTTAATTTTGTGAAATTTTAAATACTTAGTTTACGAGTAAAGGTGTTATGCCCAGCTATGCCGAAATCAATGAAAATTTCCAAACATATAAACAATCTAAAACTGCAAATACCTACCTACTTTGATCCTCAGAGTTCGAAAATAGGTATATTAAATAACAATTTATAGGTACTTACACTTATGATTATTACTTTGACGCTAAATTTTAAATAATAAAAGATATAATATAGATAAATGATAAAATAGGTAATTTATTATATATATTTTGATAAAAACATTTTCGCGGTAATATCCAACAGTAGTACTTTGTTTCTTTTTTGACAATTCTTATCGACTTCAAAAAAGTAGTTAGGTATTTTATTTGGAAAAAAATATGTATAATCTGTATTTTGAAAATATAATACTTATTATGTTACCTACCTTGACTTCGGTTTTTTTATTATTATTATATATGTACAGTGACGGGTTAAAAACCGTCATGACTGCGCAAGAAAATGCGCAACGAACGAGAATGCAACCACACACACCACAAGCAAAGGCACAGCCGCAGATAATCCGTCGGCCGAATACCAATATTTATTTACATGGACGGCGAGTGAGCAAGGCGCCAATGCAGCCAGAAGCGACAGCGGACCAAGGACCGGCGGCGGCAGAACGAGCAGACATGGACAGCGAGAATTTATTCATTAAATTAATTTCGAGATTATGATTAAGAACGCTATATGACAAATGATTGGACGGATGCGAGAGAGAAGGTAAGATATATGAGCGGCAGCGGGCAGTCAAAAAATATGCAATTAAAAATTCTTCAATTAATCAGCCGGCGAGCGGATCAATGGAAATGGGCGAAAAATAGGCTGGTCCTAATAAGCCTCAATCAATAAAAGAGGCCCTTCCTTGACCTACACCTGCGACACAGTGTGGAAGGTCAGGGGCACGAAAACGAAGAAGACGGAAGTCGAAATTCATTCCCCGTAAGGACAAGGTAGATGTGAGACACGTGAAAAAAGATCAAGAATAATACGAGTGACGAGAGTGGAAGGCGTTGTGAGTAAGTCTGTGAGAAGAAAAAAAGGCTATTCTGGACTGATTCTGGCTCCAGGAGAGAGCCCCGCAGCAACGAAAATCAACAAACAATCGGTGAGGGAAGTAGAAGGAACGGAAAGGCGAAGGCAATTGACGGAAGCGGCAGCCACGAGGCGACGAGACTGGCCGGTAAGCTTTCTTTTTATTGCTGGAGGCAAGAGGCATAAGCGAGGGCGCGAGGTCTGAAATACGCACGGAGCGTACGACACAGCCAAAGGGCGACGAATACGGGTGCGAGAGAGACAGCCAATCTGTATCTGTCGTTGGTATGCGTGTGAGCGAGATATTGGAGTGTGTGTGATGATTATATGATGAAAATTGCGTAGTTGCGATTGCGGCAAATGGAATATTTTGCTCAGGAATTTTGTGATTAACTTATTATTAGGTTTAGAATTGTGTGAACTGTTATTACTATCAATTATGACTCATTTAAATGATTTTGTTATTTCAATGGACTATTGTGTGATTTACTTATCATTAATTCACGGGATTCACCAGCGAATTACTTTATATTATCTGGTTTAACTATGTTGGGAATCAATTATTAGTATTCAGTTAAATTATCTGCTGCTATTAGCCATTTAATAATTTGGCGATTTCATAAAATTTTGTTCATTTATTTTGCGAGATAAATATTATTTTGTTCAGATATTTTGAAGTTTAATTATTATGGTGTTCAGTACTCTGTGTGGATTCATTATTATTAGTTATTATTCATTGAACAATTCGTGCGATAGCCTTATTATTTGGAACAATTAATTCTGTGAATTAAGTATTATTTTGTGTTGATCAGGCAATTGTTCGACGACTAAATTACTATAATTTTTCATTATTTCGTCCGTTCAATGATTATTATTGAAATGACTTATGTTTGAAATTTCATGAACCGTATTCGCGTTAAGATTTTTGCGACATCACCGATATTATTCAAATTACTTTTTTGCGAATTCATCATTATTATTTTTCGATTGAATTAATTTTGCTATTGTGTTTATTTTAATAATTTTGCGCTTTCACTATTTTTTTGTTCACGTATTTTCACGATTTGATTACTGTTTCAATTGATTGTTTTGCGAATTCATTAGTATTTTCCTTTGGTAAGATTATAGTTGCTATTTCATTGATTAACTTTGCGATTGTGTGATTATTCATTATTTCATAAGCTTTCTTTTGCAGTTCATGATTCTGGTTATCAATATTGAGGTTCAGGCACAAAATTTTCAAAAAGATTAGAGCGCGGTAATCCTGGAATCAATTCTTTTAATACTGCATCGAAGCATTATGATATTGCATATGAAAAGTATCGGGATAATTTTTCTGAGAGAAATAAAGCTAGTGGAGTACTAGCTAGAAGAGCTTGAGAACGTGTTACTGGTGAAGACGTGAGTATTGGTGAGAAGGCTTGGAGTGTAACTAACGTTATCAAAGCAAAATCAGAAGTTGGGATGGTTAAAAATAAGATGATAACATTGTAAAAACAATAATTGTAGAAGAGGAAAACGACATTTTTCAAACTAATTGTGAAAGGAGCAAAGAATTCAATGCATTTTGGTAGATATTTTGAAGACAGCGCTGAATGGTGCAAGTGCTACTATAAAGAAAGCTGGTGGAAAGAGTAGAGTGAGCTCATCACCACGAATATTACCAGTACTATCAAAGCTAGATAGAGTTTCACTATTGCTTTCATCTATGTTTGCTGGCTTCGGTGTTATTGGGAGTTTAGCTGGTGGAGCTGCTGGTATAGCTAAAGATGTCAATGATGTGAGTGCAACAAAACATCGATTAGAAGAAAATGAACGTCATAGTTTGAAAATGAATGATATTGCATTGGGAAATGGAATGTATTTAAAATTACATAAGAATGAACTTTATTCGAAACCAGCGAAAAACTTGGAAACCCGCCACAACCAACACTAACCGATGCTGGTCATATCAAATGTGCGAATTTTATGCGTATTCCATATTTTCGTAGTGTATTTATACAAAATAATTCACCGGTACAAGGCCTACGAAAATATGAATCATCCATTATCAATCGGATGATAAAAATGGTCCCGGCACATATTCAGTGGCATATGGGAAGAATAATAATGATGTAACATATTGTGATAGTTTCGGTAATTTGCATCCTCCACAAAATTTTACATTATATTTCGTAATTTAGTTAAATATAATCATGAAATATATCAAGACTATGAAACGGTCACACATGAACACCTATGTTTGAAATTTTCACATAATCCACTATCAAACAACTGTCACATCATAATTCATCATCACTCATGGATGGTTCATTGGTATTGACGGTGTCTCGGCAATCCTCTATACTTGAGGCCCAATATATCCCACCGATTAAACTTTCACCGAACAAAAATTATGTATTGGAACTCATTGAATTATTAGCATTAAATTTAAAGCCCAATGTTGATGAAAGTAACAACCAATTTCATTTGGTTCATATTGCGGATCATCATCTGGTTGAGTAGCGCACATTTTCCATACTCACAGGCAGCTATGAGATTGAAGATAGACAGATAGATAGTATGACGGAAATCGTAGCAAATTCCCGGCAATAATTGTTGGCCTGAGACCCAAATGGCTTAAATTTCGACAAACCCAATATCAACACGCAGACAAGTAGTAGGGCCCCAGGTCCGTCTTCGGACGACTGTTCTGCCGACGCCTACTCGACACTGGCGGAATTTCGACCAGCGATGAACGCTCCTACACAAATTTCCACGGCCAATAGTCAGCACGCAGAGGTGACTGAGTTCCAACTTTGGGACGCCACTACTTTCTTGGACGACAGAAAAATACTTAAATCCTGCGAAATGGCTACAACTAAAAAACATAATAACAAAAAAGAATCGATCTTGAGTTCATCTGATCACGTTAGCAATCGCCTTTTATTTTAGGTTAATTGGATAAGAGATATTAACATCGATATTATTGTGAAAAAATGAAAACAAAAATACACAAAAAGATTACAAAATAAAATCGCGACATGAAATCGAAATGAAAAACGCAATAGAGAACTATATTGATTTGTAATCAAACTGAAAAATGAAATTTCGCCATGTCAATGAAAATAACAGTTTATAATCTAAATGAAGACTCGCAATTTAAATGAAAGTTGTAATACAATTTGAATGGAAAAATCGCAATAGAAATTCAATGGAAAAATTCGCAATTTAAATGAAAATAACCTTAGCAATATAATTGAAAATGAAAATTGTGATACAATTTAAATAGAAAAATCGCAATAGAAATTGAATCGAAAAATTCGCAATATCAATTGAATCGAAAATTATTATATCATCGACTTGAAATCGCCTTATAAATTATGAGAAAAATCGCAATATAATGTAAATAGAGAAATCACAATGTAAACGAACGAAAGCCTTATGCTACCAATAAAAGACAATTCACACGCTACTTGAGCCGAAACTGTATGTGTATGGGTATTACTGTACATTGTACAGTAATACCCATACACTCAATCCACGCACACACAAACACTCGGTTGGATTATACGCTCGGACAATGGCTAAGCTCTTCAATAGATCGATCGCACTTGCACTCGTTGCCGTCTTGGAAGTATGCACCCAATGCGGCCGGCAGACATAGAAGGCACCTCGCCCCAGATCCCGGGCACTTCCCGATGATCAAGACTGAATAGTTCCTCTCTTTTCGTAGGTCACAACAATATCACGATAAATTATTCTTGCGCGATGCCACACTGTCGAGATAATTATTATCGAAAGGAGCTTACCGGCGAAACATGCACCTCGTGGTCGAATTCCTTACTGGCCGTCGCTCGTCTCGCTTTTTCTCTTGGTGGCACGCCGCAGTCACCCTCGCTTCCTCGTTGTCCGCTATTTTTCCCTGACTTTGCCCAGGAACAGTCACGCCGTCCTTTGGCCTCAATTCCACACTCTTCGATTCTCTTGAATTACTACTTGATTTTCTTTTATTGGTTTGACGATGTGCAATTCCCTTGAACTCGCAATGTACTTCTTCTGGTTCCACACCTCAGCTTCAAAAATGTCCAGGACGAAGAATCTCAATCATCTGTGTCCGTTCTTACTTCGCCTCGTCGATTTAGCCTGACTTTCCCGAAAGTCTGTCTTTCCTATGTCAAAGGTGTCGCGCATTGGATTGTGGCAGTTATTGACCGCCCATATGAATCTTCTATTCCGGCAATTCCGCCCATTTCTTATTCACTTCAAATTGTTTATGATTATCTATCGTTCATTTAGCTCGCCATTGCCGCTTGTACGCTATACATGCTTCCATTCGCACACTAATACTTGCTTAAGTCATCATTTTTGATTTCATGTTGCTTAAAACTATTCATTCGTTTTTCGCAGTTGTCCCGTTTCACTGCTCCCGGCTTCCGATGGTCCTCGTTCGGAACAGTCTGCACACCTGGAGGCCGTTCCGGCTACCCTCGTATGTGTCCGCTTCTTCTCGTTGTCGCCGCCTCGTGTGGATAGTCGCTCTAATAAGTAAAATCGTCATAGTCAATCCTCTATACTCAAGTTGCCACACTTTGCTCCTAGTCACACATGGTCCATTCGGGATCGCTGAGCACATCTCGGCGCCAACAATCATTTCTCTAAGGCGCTGTAGCCGCGTGCTACAGTCGGGGACTGCTATGACACTTTTACCCTGTAGCAATAGATAGAGTTCATTATGTCTTGGCCATAGCCTTGAGGCAGCAGAATACAATAATTAACAAAACAATCAGATAAAGTTAAACCAAATAGCAGTTTAAAAAACAAAATATATAGTAAAGAATAAAGCAAAACGCAAAACTGATGAAGGCAATAATAATAAAGCAATAATAACAAAGCAATGAAAGCAAAAGAAAAAAGATAGGAAATTAATAATAACCAAGTTGAATTGAAATTGAATAAAAGTTAAATGATAATTGAACATCATCAAATAATCATTTTTCAAATTAGTTAATAGTAAAACTATTTGTTCAAGAAGGTAATAATGGCAAGAAGGATATATGTATGATTTTAGATGTTATTTAATATTCACTTTGGTTCAATTTGTTTTTCATGCTTATTACTATAAATACGAAATTTACACAAATGAATTGATGAATACGCCGTAAATGTTGCACGCGTGGGAATAACTCAGATTGAAACGATGTGGCTCGTAAAGCTGCAATCATAGTTTGTACTCGTATGGTATTGCAGTTTGTTGGAACCACAATTCATGAGGTGACAGATGATTGTAGAAAAGGTGCAGTTGGAGAAACTTCAATGTTGAGAACGTACAGAGTTAATGCACAACACAGAACAATGAGCTGGCAGTGAAAAACGCAGACGAAAGATACACACTGTTCACAGTGTGAGATATTGGTCGATACTGACTGATACTTTATGCGTTGTCGAGCTAAGACGCATCGCGGTCGCGCCCTTATGGTCAACAATGTGACCACATTTGCATGGCAACTTCTGTACTTAGAGTTGAGTTTGAAAATTATGGAACATTCTCGAACACAATTAGAATACAGAAGAGATATTAGTAAGCCATTCAATAACAACAAAATTATACGGAGCACTCCAAAATCAACTCGATCAAAAATCATACAATACAAAGTATGAAGAGTAAAAGGCAAGCAGAAATAAAGATATAAATATGAAATGATAAAATTGATTGGCAATCATGATCAAAGAATCTTATAATAGGCATTGAGGCACCCGGTGAATCATACACAAACGCGTCATACAACTACTGTCTCACAGGCAAGCGAATAAGTATGTAATTCGGCCTTGAACTCACCGCGACACGTGAGCTATCTGATTGAAGCTGGCAATGAATCCCAGTAATAAGCCATGACTTCTGATAGATCAAGGTACGATGAGGCGGTATCGTGAATTTCTTGACCATATTTAATCTCGACGAAGACCTTAATGCATTTGAAGGCATAAAAATCTCCCGTCAATAGCCTGATGTAAAGTCACAGTGGAATCACCCAGAAGCTTTTCTTTTCGTCTTCTATAGATAATATCAAGTAAGGTTAAAACTAATTGGCGATGCCCAACGTTGATAATCATGAGTTCCAGTGAGTTGGCGGAAGTACCAGGTGACATCGTCAAAATACATGGTTGCATTGATTCATGGATATAACAAGCAACTCCACCACCTTGCTCACCAAAACGATCGTTTTGAAGTAAATAGTATTCATGCATAGCCAGAAGCCTGTCGGTGATGTGCGGTTTGCGCCATGCCTTAGTAATGACAATGATGTGACAGAATGCATCTGCAAAAAGCACGAATATAGTCAATATGTCCAGGAAGCGAATTGGTATTGTGTTGAGAATTGATGACATACAATTAGAATGGGCAACATCTCTCGGCTCAACACAAAATATTATAATAGATCAATTTGTTTCCTTCAGCCAATCACTGTAATGCACGTGTCAAGAAGGTACTGCGCCCATTGTATAGCGTCGTGATTCGGTAAGTGTGCCCGCCCTCCAGCTCTGGCGCGTGACACTACCCTCATCGAGCCAATCACGGAATTAATAATTCAAATCGATTCCATTTTTGGTGCGCAATCAATCACCATGCGCACCTAATGGTAGTCGATAATCAATGGAACAAAGACTGATGTTTCGAGTCAGAAAATTGAAGAAAGACCTACTTCACTTCTTCTTCAGACGTGACCGTTGTGATAAGTGATTGCGAAGGGAATTACCAAGATGAGAGAGTGATTGCAAACGGGACTTTATAATAATAATGAATGCTGACTCACGGTACCATTGATTATAATAACTATAGAAACTTTATTGTAACTGTTCACAAATAAGGATTTTTGAATATGAGTGTTGATCGTTTCGAACTTAACACAAATGATCACTTATCTAGTTAAAACACACTATTGTCACCGGTGCTAACGAACTACAATGGCCACGTGGTCATAAATCACGCAGCCCGTGATTTCCTCTTGATAAGTATTCTGATGATTTTCACACTATTGGTGATTAGACGTGGTGATGTAGCTGGTTAATAAGCACTCGTTTTTTTTCGATGATTAGATCAGGTTGACAATTTTCTTTCTCGTGTGTATAAATTGATTGCATAGGATCAAAAACGCGTGTGTTCACCCCGACCGTCACTACAAGAAAGCGAAAGTAGTCCCATGCAATAGCATGCATGAAACTATGATGCGCAAACTTGTCTATGCGATAATAGGACTTGGTCAATACGCATCTCGCATGATGCGCAACAGGTTGCGTGGATGACCACGTTTTGTACATGAATCTGTGGCTGGCTGTGAGCATGTATCAATACGCATACTTCTATGCAATATTTGGTGATGTGGGCAATGCACTCAAAAATTGAGTGACAACTAGTGCGTGTAATACGGTTGCACCCGAGAGGTTCTGCCACATGGTGAAATGAGCTGTTAGTACTGGAGTCAATTCGTAACAGTGACCAAGTGCGCACTGTGTGTTTACGAAATCACCATTTGTGTAGAGAAAAATTCACCACGAGCAAATCAAAAGAATAGTTCAACAGTGCAAATCAACCGAGTTACTCAGTGAAGAACTCACAATTATTAACGAGCAAATCACCACCACGTACATGGAAATTTAAGATACACCACCACGCTTAATCAATCAGAGAGTATCATGAGATAATGAAGAGAAAATGCAAATCACCGGCCCGTGTGCTTTACGACCACGCGGTCACAGTCTTTGATCACCGGCGACATTTTGCGCTCACTAAAGCACAACGCTTATTCAAAAGCACATTTCCAACGAAAGAAAATATTAGTTTTTTTGGTTCAATTGAAAAATGAAAAGTAACCCAATTCTCCAATAACATTGTATTCTTTCATTGCTATTTGTTCAGTTTTCACTGTGAGCAGTCGATAATTAATTGACTACTCAAATAGTGTCAAGAGGGCACCAATAGTGAATTGCTCAACTTTGTAATGGTTGCCGCTCAATTGTGACGACTCATCACGGATGATGGTCGTCACCTATGCAAATGTGACCGTAGCGTCTTAAGGGCTGCGCTAATTCTCACTGTTGATTGGCTCAGGGCACTGACCGTGAACTTGGCCTATTTTCTCACCAGATGACGACGGTGGAATAGGTCAAGTTCGCTTCCGCGTTCACGTTCCATCACTCACTCTCATTCAACGTGGACTATTCGTAAAAAGCACACGCGACATATTTTTACTCGTCTCAAATTATTAATAAGGTAAAAATTTAAGTTGATTGTGCTCAAGTGAAGTTCACGATAAAATTGTGCAGCTCAGTGAACTTCTCTAGTTAATTGTGTCTCATCGAGAACTTATATATTGTACTGCTCGACAAACTCTTTTTCTTGTATAAACTTAGAATTAAGATATAGAAGCACTCACACAATTGTACACCGCGTGGTGACGCCATTTGGGCACGCTACGGTAATGGTAATTCTCATCTCAATTATCTCGTCGATCTCAACTATTTTGCAATTGTAATCGAACAAGAACTGTGCGCACATTAATTGTTGCTACTGTTAAATATTAGTTATAATTTCTATTTTTTATATGTTCTCTTTTTTTCTTTTTGTTCACGTCATCATTGTTCGCTTTCGTTTTTTTTTTTAATTTAACTAAGATTAATAAAACTAAGTACGCAGTAGAAAATTCCTGCGTACAAATAGTAGATTGCTGAGCAAAACAATACATTATCAAGTCCCTGTCCAATAATCCCCACAAACATCAACTCACGTTAATTCTCAAACACTATTTTTTCTGTCAGTTGTTCTGAATAGTGTACATAATTAATAATAAAATACTTGAGTTTCTTATTAAACACAGTCCAGGTACGTAAATGGAACGGCATGAGAATAACCTCAATTTAATATGCACATAATCTTAAATTTTGAATAACATGGATTTCAAAAATATACCTCCAAAATGACCTAGACATTGAAAATGATGAATCGCATAGTAGTCGGTGCACTAAAACTTATGGAACATCTGCAGCATAACCTTACCCGAAAGGGAAAACCGGTCGAAAAACAAGATAAAGCCGGAGCAAAATGCCGAGACTGACTGACCACTTAAACAGAAAGGGCGGGGGGCGGGGGGTTGAGATATGGGCAGTTGTTTAGAAAAAACATTAGCGGATATGTCAAGAACAATGGATTATGATTTGAAATAAAATACGATCATCTCATAGATTTCACATCAAAGAAATTCATAGGACAATTACTTTGATTTGGTCAATGCATCTTCACGTGCAACATTACACATGAATCAGATTTACTCGTGACAATTCCGAAAGTTAGCGCACTTCGGGTTGAATGTAAAATTACAAAGCGTGCTTACATCAATGAACATCGAGTGCCAACAATTCATGATTATATTTAAAATCAGTGCAGTAATGAGTATAGTATATGATACACGAGGAACGATCACGCAAACATCATCATCCATTAGCAGTTCATGGTTGGAGCTAAGAAAGTGAAGGAATGTATCGAAAACCCTTCAGTCATCGAATACAATACGCAATCTCGACTTGAAATTACATGAGATTTTGTTGTTTTTGCTTTGTCCGGCAATACCATGAAAAAATCTTAACATTAGAAATAGTAATCAATTTTGATGAACCTTTTGCACATTATCAGATTCATCATCATCCGCCTTCAATAGCAGTGATGAAATTCTCATCGCTGCTCAACATCAGGATTTATGGTTATTATCAAGCAAGAGATCTTAACGTATTTGTGGTAGACTAACTAAATATGATGTGATCATAGTCGCAACACTACACCACTAGTCAACCTAGCTGCTTGTCATCTATTTGAAAAAATTCGCTATGAATTGAATACCGTTGAAATTGATCGATGTGAAAATATTGGAATAACATCGCTTATGAAAGGATATACTTCATTAACTTCAGGACAAAATTATTTTTTGGAAAATGCTCCATCGTTGCCCAATGATCATATTGAATTATTCATCATATTCAGGCAATT
>CAJUYH010010927.1:0-11646 GCA_910591685.1 Galerucella tenella
AACCCCCGTTGCTATGTCATATTTCCAAAGCACTTGATTTTTTTTTAATTGCAAAATTTCATAATTTTTTGTTTATTGTCTATTATTGTCTATAATATTTATTCTTGCACTATTGTAATTCTTTCTACCTGTTATATCACTAAGAACTTCACTAAATTTACCCTTTAAAATGTCCTTATTTATAAAAAACCTTGAAATTATGTGTACCTCCTAAATATCTTATATATAATATTCTACCATCAATAACTTTATTTTAATTCATGTAAACTCATAACCAATGTCCAATAAATCTTTCCAATTACATATTTTATATAAACTAATTGTGAATTTATTTCAATTAACGTTTTAAATTTTGATTTTATTGCTCCAATCACAATGCAGTACACATTATCTCCTTAACAACCATCTCTGAAAATATTATTCTCTGATTCTGTCTGACTGTTCTGTCTTCCCAAAACATACTTCATCTTGACAGTGACATTCAATTTTAATTTAGGTTATAATTCTGCCAAAAATATAATTTATATTGATTATTAAATATTGTATACTAATGATTTCAATTTCAGGTGTAACTAATACATATTGATGGGTCCGTTGAACTATAGGGAAACACGAATTTTTGACTGATTTTGAGAATAATCCGTCAAAAAATTTGCGGGTTATACACAATTTACAAAGAAAAATCCAAAAAAAGATTTTTTTCGCCACTTGAACCATCACTTTTTGGCATGATATTCCATACAAAAAACAGTTTAAATGTATTGCTCTGTACATGAAAGTGATCAACAACATGTGTTCTCGCTATCTATGAGAAAAATCCAGTTAGATTCTTCATAATATTGTTTAAATTACCACTTTTATAATTATATATTTGACAGGCAACCAGTTTGGATATAAATAATTTTAATAATAATCGCATGCACAGATATGCAACCTACAAAACATAGAACAAAATACAATACTTTGTAGCGTGGTTGCCGAGCTGTAATCGACTACTCGACAATCATGCTACACATGACTATTAAGATACGAAATTAAATATTTTATTAGACTATATTTTTAGTTAGATTCATTCAAGACAAACCCAAGAACATAAATCAAATTATAAACACATTTTATGTATGATGATATCCTTATATTGCGTATTTGAAGAAGGGGAAACAAATATATAATCATTGTATTCAGCCTTCCCTTCAAAAAATATCCAATACTTTGTAATCCACATCAAGTTATTCCAGAAGGGGAAGGGAATATAATAATTGGATCCACCCTTCCCCTTCTAGAATAACTAAATTATTAAGTTATTCTAGAAGGGGAAGGGTGAATCCAATTATTATATTTTTTCCCTCTCCTTGAATAGATTGATGTGCATTACAATGCATTCATCCCTCCCATCCAATACTTTCTAAGATTATATTCGAATGCAATAATTAATTAATATTTTAAAAATATCATGATTCTCACGTAATCGTTTACAGCTGGCAACCATGTCACACATTACGCTAGAGCTTCTATATGTCATTTGTCATTTGATTTAATTGTTCTCATACAAATTTGTAGCCTGTCAAATATATATTTATAAAAGTGGTAATTTTAACAATATTTTGAAGAAACTCACTGAAATGTTGTTATAATTAGCGAGAACACGTCATGTTGTTGATCACTTTTCCGTACAGTGCAATACATTTAAACTGTGGTTTGTATAAAATAACTAGTCCAAAAGTTATGACTTAAGTGATGAAAAAAAATCTTTTTCTTGGATTTTTCTCTGCAAAATATGTATAACCCGCAAATTTTTTGACGGATTATTCTCAAAATAGGTGAGTACTATCGATTTTTCGCAAAATCAGTCAAAAATTCGTGTTTCCCTATAGTTCAACGGACCCGATAATGCCTGCTAGTATGTTGGACACACCTGATATTGAATAATGGGGTTGAAATACTTCTTTATTGGAAATGAGAATGCGGCAAAGACCTTCGCGGTGAGTACTCGGAAAATTTAGTCAATTGGCTATCATGATTTCTTCTCGTTCTTCACATTTTATGAACATACATATACAACTTAATAAGATTTCAGTGTGGTGTAGCGAATTTTGGTTATCACATCATTTTTTTTTGTCAATTTTTTGATGAGATAGCATTTTTCAATGAGTCCATACTTCACTTTTTAGGAGTATCTCACAAATGGGGTTGTTAGTAGGGATCATATTTTCAGAATGTCAATTCACTGTTCATAAATATCTTGTAGATATGCCAACCCCGTTTGACTTTGAAGTGTAATCCACTATCCGTCGGGGCCTATGTCTATGAAAAATAGTTTTTAAAACTTATAAAGCGTTGGAATAATTGATAGTTATTGCGCGATATTTATCACTATTTATGTGTTTTTGGATTTTCTATAGATATGTACAGAATATCAATTTCTCACGGTGTGGGGCATGATGTTATTCATTTACGAACTCCGATATGATTTATTTCGTGTTGGTTATTCTCACTGCTCCTTCTCAGCTTTCCATCCAGTATCATTCCCATTACTTTGGTCCACGTCTATCTTGATCCGTCTTTTTTATTTTTGGCCTTGTATTTTTGCTTTCCAGACTCACTTCACTGTAATTTTTTCAATTATTGATTCTGATGTTTCTATTAAGTAAGCTGTCACTCTTCAATAAAGTTCAGTGTTATCCGTACTTTGATATATTCTTCTCATATCTATATTCCTCGAGGTTCTTCTCATGATTATTTGAATATATAATTTTTTTTCCTGCATCCTAATTTCCTGTTGTTTCAGTTTTATCTTTGTGTTTATCATCATGATGTTTATTCACAAGTTCCTCTTCCTGCGATTGCTCCTTTACCTATGTCTCCATGATCTCGATCATAAATATTATAAGCAGCAGCGGACTCTTTTGTCTTTTTGTCTCAGTCTTGTATGTGTAGTGAATGTTACATCAAATGTTTCGTATAATTGCGATTTCGTTATTTTCTCTTTTGTATAAATCTCATAATTCCATCACTCATACCTCTATCTGTAAATACATTTCATGGGTTCTGTATTGAAGCTGTGTGGGAAGGTTTCTTCGTTAAAAAAAGATGTAAACAATGCTCAATAGTTGAAATAACTCCACTATCAAGGCTATACATCCCATTTACGAAATTTTCCAGGATAGTTCATTCAGAAACTTCAAGGAATACGTAAGGCTCTTAATAGAATGCAACTACGAGCATGTCCCGATTGATAAAATATCGACAAGTACACCAAGAAAATCCAGTACAAAAAAAGATTCGTTGATAATAATTGTCGAAGACAACACCCGGAAATTTACATGTTCCCCCGAACAATTGGATTATTTAAAAACATTGAGAGTCGCTCTAGAAGATAAAGAAAACTTTTCTGACATCAATAACCACAGAGTAGGTATGTGTGCATTCAATTCAAATTTCTCTAAGACAATTCAAATGTCATTATCGTGAAGGGAATAAAGGGGAAACAGGGTATTTTTTATATTATTCATTTTGATTCAGAAAATAATTTGGAGATGGACGATATTTGGCTTCGGCAATTAATCGAAAACTTGATTTTTTTTGCTGAGACAAACGCCAAGAAAACCTCAATAATCGATACTCCTTCAGAACGTAATCGCTCGGATTCAATTCAAAGTTCCAAAAGTATGCAGTCTGAAGTAGGTAAATACAAATCCCGTATAGATAATTTGGCTTCCCAGAGAAATATAGCAGAAAAGGTGGTTCTTGACGTCATTACGGCTACCGATGAATTAGATCAGGAAAAACAGCAACGAGAACGGAGAAAAAGTTACGGAAGCGGTGATGTTGGAAAAATTGAGTCGTCCGGATCCACAATGAAAGTTGAAGAGGTAAAAGAAGTGAAAAGAAAAGTAGTAATATTGAATGAAAATATTCCATTGAAAATACCGGTGGTGCCTCAAAAAAGAAATATAATTCCTCCTTGTTATAAAACCTGCGACAAAATAGTGGGAAAAGGGGGAGCACGTTATGAGCGGCATGGAGGTAAGTACTATCAGCGTTTTTGAAAAATCATGATGAAGCTATTCACACTCACTTCCGCAATTCACGCAGTTGTTTGAGTTAATCTGATTTTTTCTGATCTGGGTCGTGTTCTTTGCGAGAGAACAATTATTTTTTTTCTGTCACTGCAGTTACAGAGTTATTAAGCAGAATGAAAACAAAATGAGTGTAATCTTGGGAAGCTCTTCTCCCTCAGTTAGAAATACAGCACCCGATATGTTGGGAGGCTAGGACAACTCCAATGCACCTAGGACTCATTAAGATATTCGTACATCCCTCTGAGAGTCCTTTCACGTCAACCAGACTATGGTTTTAATATAGTGTATAACGTCATCACGAAGAAATTCTCTCAGAATGACTGATGTGAGCCAAAGCTCGTTGATCATAGATTTAAGAAAAAGAGCAATCAAAAAGGGTATGCTCTTACGTCTTATCTTCCCGCACATTGCCAATGTTTGGTCAGAGCCGCTTCTGTAGAATTATACAGTAATTCCTTGTTTAGTCTTTAGTATTTTTTCCCATCCATCTCCTAATAGGTATTAATATTCGCCACAAATTAAATAAATATCAAACATTTACTCGGAATTGTTTGTAGGCGTAGCGTTTCAAACTCAAAATTATCCAAATTGTGCGAACATCAAGTCATTTCCAAACTGTATATTGATGCCTGGTCAAAAATACAGGCATACGATCAAGTATAAATTTTGGATAAGGCCAGGAGATCCTAGTAAGTGGGTTATAAAAATGGAACAAGATATTGCAGAATTGAAGAAGAGCCTGAAACTATAGAATAATTTTCCAATGCATAAAATTGTTTTTCCAGTTTAGCTGGGAGAGAATGGAAAAGAACATTACTTAGGTTTCCTTATGTTGTGAAAATTGCTCAATACAGTTATTTCTAATGGTATAGACTTTTTATAATGTGAAAGTCACGTAATTACGTCAATTTAATCACGACTGCTCAAGACTTTCAATTCACAGGGTCATTCGATTGGTTGCGTCATCTACCGGCGGATTTGCAAACTGGAGCAAAACAAAAAATTACCGCGAGCTAGCATTACTGATCCAACAACTCCAATTCATTAAACACTGAAACCTTCTAGCGATTTTTCAGTCTTCACGTTCATTGCCACCCTTACAATCACCTATCAATCTTAGTTTCAATTCCTTACATTAAATCATGTTCACAACATTTTTGTGAGCAGTTACAAAGTCTTGATTTTTTTTGTACAAATTATTGTAATTATCCTGAAGGATGCACAGGCAAATCTCTCCTGAATCCCAAAAAACTTCCCCTGATTTAGAGCTGAACAACCAGCTTCAGCTTTAGATTTCCCAACAGCTTCCTATCTAATTCTCTATATGGAATATGGAGGTTTTCTGAGATGCCTACAGTAGTGAGCAGCTTCTCGCTGAGTTGAACTTAAATATTCACCAATCTTATAATGTATTTGCTCCATGATTTTGTTTTGGCTGCTACTTTTGAAATTCCACTCCGTGTATCACCTCCAACGCTGGTACAACCTCTTTTAAACAAGCCAATGATTGTTGTTAACCATCTTCAATCTGAATGAACAGTTCCAGTCGACACATCTACCATGTATGCATGAGCCAAACCGAAGCTGTATACCTACTTTTCTAGTATGTTTATTGATCAAATACTCAAGCGGCACAAAGTGTTTGGAAATTGGCAAATTTTGAACTTTTTCAATTGTTAAAAAACATATCAAATTGTGAACAGTGAAGTTGTATATTGAAAAAAAAGGTAGAACGTGTCGCGGGACACACGGTAGGAACTTTAGTTCCTTTTAAGCAAAAGTTATTTAATACATCTGACGTTATAGATAAACAATTTGCATATTTTTTGGTGGCTGAGTAGTAAGCACACCAGACTCTCACGCGGTAGACCCGAGTTCGATTCCCCGCGAGGAATTTTTTTTTATTGTTAATTTTATTTTTTAATAATCATTCTGCTTGATATTAATAACGACAACAGGTAGACGTTTGAAATATTTAGCAAAATATTCATTATTATAGATAATGGTACGGTACCCTCCATGAGGGAGTCCGACTGGCAACATCTACTTATAACAGCATCGTATATTTAAAAAAGGAAACCGTAGCATTATACAAATTGGACATTCGTTGACCACAAAATTAGTGGAAACATAAAATTGAATTGTTAAATTTTTAATTTGAAGTTATATTACAGTTTATAGAAATTTTTATTTTCTAGATTTTTTCCTAAGTGGGTCGTAGAAAATATATGCTGCTCGACTCGTGTGGATTGTCCATATCTCACTTGAACGATTGAGCACTCCGCCTACGGCGTCGTGCTCCATCTTCGTCCTCGTGCGATATGGCCATCATATCCACACTAGTTGCACAAACTACAATTTCTTTCAAAATATGCCCTTTTACATTTAAAAACTACCTGCCAAATGTCAAATCAATTTATCCATCCATTTTAAAGTTATCGAATTAAAACATTCAAGTTTTCAAAATTTCAACACCCTGTATTTCGAAAAGTAGCTAGACCCCTTAATCGCGCAAAAAAAATTATGGAAATAATAGTAAAAATTTATCCGAACAAATTCAAGTAGATCACTAGCACTGCGAATACCAGCTTTGCATAGAATTTCAATATAGCATCGGTGGTTCAGTGGTTAGAATGCTCGCATTACATACGGGCGGCCCGGGTTCGAATCCGGGCAGGAGCATATTTATAATTATGAATCGCTGCTTCGTAAACGAGAGAGAGACTAAGGAGGCACAAGCACGCAAAAGCAAGGCACATAACGAAGCAATGTAACATAACGTAGCGTAACGTAACGCGTAACGGTCAGATCTTTTGCGTCGCGACCCCTGGTCGCTCAAACATAACCTGGCGTAAAGAACTAAAGTTCCAAAAAAAACGCTTATTAGAAAGAGATGCTAACGTTACTCTATCAGGGTGGAACAAGCTGAAGCTTGGGGTTATCAAAGTATAGCCTTAGGGCCGAATTCATATACGTCACTCACCCTCAATTTACACTCAATCTGTACTCGAATCGTCACTCATGCTCAATTTGGAATCCAGAAACAAGAAATACTCAAATCGACACTACAATTGTAGTGTATAAATGAGTTTATTTTGAGGGTAACTGGTTGGTCCCCACATTATCAATATAACATCATATTTTTTTGTTTGAAGCAATTGATAACGACGTATATGAAGATTTTCATAATTGATTTCCAATTCATTGTATTGAAATGGGTGATTTATACGAATTTATTCAATATGTCGAAGATGATGAAGCTTATTTGCCTATTCCACGGTAAATAAAATTAATAGTCAAATTCATTCACAGGCATTTTATGAATTGGAATATTGACTAGTACTCAAGTTTTATTATTATTTCAATAAAAATATACATTATTCCATTAACTGTTTTTTGTTGTGTTCTAAAATAATTCTTTCAGCTGCCAATTTTACTTTTTCAGCTTCTAAACGGACAGCATGTAACTGTCTCTCATTTTCTATTCGCGTCATGTGAAATTCTCCATCTTGCTTCTCAAGTTTTTTTAACCGGGCTACACGTGCTGCCAGCTCAGTATCCATTGCAGACCCCCTTTTATGCCCTTTTCTCAAAAGAGAGCTCCTTGTTGTATCTGTAAAGCAGGGGAAGAATATTAACAAATTTGGAATTCAGAGGAAAGATATGAGGCTTAGCATAGCCACGTCGCTATCAATGACATCTTTTATTTCGATGTCTACACAATCTAAGATGACATCGGTAGCATCATCATTAGGCGGTGCTTTAATAATTCCACCGCCAGTTGCCATTCTCTGCTGTTTTTCTTTTGATAGCTCCTTTTTCCTTCTGCATTTTATGTTCTCCCATGCTTTTTGAAGTTGTTGTGGAGTTCGCTGTCAAGTCAAATCCAATAATGATTACTTTTCTAAAAGTTAGGTCATGGTAATACTGGATGGGAATGAAATTTGCTATTATTCAATACTACTTACGTTTGTGTAATTCGGTACAGAATTGAATTTTATAGTGATAATAGCCCACGTTTTCTTTTTTTTCGGATGCATTCACTAAATCCGTTTTCTTACATTTCATAATATTTTCATTTTGAGCCACTAACTCCGTTAAATATATTTTTTCACTTGGTGTTATATAATTCTCTTGTTCGCTCATATTCATTCAATGAATTATAAAGTTTTTAATATAATTTTTGAGGTTATCTATATTCGGGGAATGGATAGACAAGGGAAATGATTAATATGAATTGTCAAATTTAGTCCAAATAAACCAAAAATTACAATGTTGACAGCTCGAAACAGAAACTAGTGCACTACAATCTCTACTCACATGAGTTACTCAATCTACATGGTTTTTGAATACCAAAATTGAGGGTGAGTTCCACTCACTCTCAAAAGAGTCGCGATTTGAGTGTAAAAGGAGTGTAGTAGTAGTGTCGTTTCTGAATTCGGCCCTTAGTCTATAGACTGGCAAATCGGTTATATTGTGCTGGGTGGCACACATTTTATTTTGTTTCCATTGCTTACAGGTGAACAACGGATAATAGATGAACATTAGTTTTTTTATTGCCATTTGTAGTGTTGTTAATTGTGAAATGTGGGAAGAAGAAGATAGGTTTTTTTTTTCGATTTCCAGTTGTTTTAACGGAGCAATGTGACTATTTGAATGATCTCTCTGTGCTACGTCGCGATGCTTGGATTAGTGCCTTTGAACAAGTGAATCACAACTTAAAACTTGTGTGCTCTCGACATTTTATCGGAGGTTAGTTGTTTCTTTGATCGAAGGGCGTGAGGGTACATAATAATATAATAGGTAATAATAATAATTAGGAAACTTTCATTCTGTTTTGGGACATTACCAAATTACATTATTTATAACAATTTTCACAAATTAAATTGAAAACCACATTGATACCTAATTGTCAAAATGTTCTGTGCTCACTTTGGATAACTTGAGGTATGCACATTCTGCAGTTACTAAGACTGTCAGTAGTCATTATTCAATTTAGTTTTGTATATTTCATATTTACTTGTATACTTCAATTAATGCAGTGTCACTTCAATTTCCGTTTTACACTCGTAGTTAGTAACTATAAAATATTGGAAATGTTTCAAAGTTAACGGGAGTTTGCCCCAAAAAGGGGAATATTCTAATTTTGATGTTATTTTAAGATTGCTTCCAACAATGTGTTGTCGACTTTTTGAGTGGTTTATTGTTTCTTGTAAATACTTGACAAGTAAGTAATTCTTTACCAATTTTTCTTTATTTTGTGAATAAATATCAATTACCATTACTTACTTGAAGGTATCGCACTGATGATGGCGTAATAGCCGAAAGCACATTGCAATTTCAAAATTAAATTATTTTTGCGCGATCGATCTTTTTTGTTTATCAACAGCATCGGTTGTCAGGACGGTAGGTTGTGTTTACTGGATTATAAGTCGCGTTCACATTGTGTCGAATGGTGTCGATCCAGTGTGGATGGTCGTCCGACATAATGTGGACGCAGTTTTACAGTAGTCGATTGTCGATCGATTGTCGATCGACCATGTCGATCGACACCATTCGACATAATGTGGACGCGACTTAACACGTCGCTAAGTGATTTACTTACCGTTCAGACGTCGGTAAGTAAATACTCACCGACGTATTAGCCCTTTATACATTCAAGTGGTCCTGAATAATATATTACTTTATTCATTACACAAAAGAAACAAAGTTAATTTATATTTTTTCAATGAACAGAACCCAACAGAACAATATAAATAGTATATTGAGTATCAAGAACGGTAAGGGTTGTTTACCGGTCGACAGCAATGTTTGGAGGCTGAGCCTAGCGAAGCCTCCAATTTTGCTGGAGACTATTAAAACTTGGTGAGGGACATTTGGAGACAGTAACTCACCTGATGGTGACTGGACACTGCACTCTGAGAAAACATCTGCACAAAACGGGCAAAGGTATAGTTTGTTCAGCCATCCTTTGCCGTCACGTCATACATTGTCCAGCTTGCTCTCTCATTCATGAAATGGTTGGGACGGAATTATGACGTCATTAACGTATTTCTTATCTAAGGTCGACATACATTTTATCTGTTACTTTTGACAGTTCAGTTCAGTATTTTGAAAACAATTCTTAACATATGTCATTGATTATAATTTTGAGGTTATGTGTAAAGTAACATTCAAGTAATATAAGACATACGTAAAACAGCAGAATACGTCACATATTATGACGTAACGGCAAAGAATGGCTGAACAAACAATAGTGAACCTATGTGTGGGAAGTGAACTCTATGATGAAACACCTACTCACATACTCTGCTTCCGCTAGAACTTACAAGTACTTGGGAAAGGGAATAATACAACCATTACAACTAATGAAAACTTCGCCAGTGAAACTAGTGGCCTATTTAAAAGACACAAAGCTGAAATGGAAGTAGATAAAATGGGGAAATTGTGCAAAGATTCAGTTCAAGTGCCTTAGCTGTTTAGCACAACCCAGTCGAATTGATTAATGGATGAAGGGTCAAACAAAAAATACTCTAGAATTCTGTATCACCATAAACTCTGCAAGTATGTGAATGGATTATTTTTTTTCCACCTCACACACAATCTACTAGTTTCTGCTTTGGCAGTTCAATATTTTTGGGTAGTCCATCCAGAAACCGGCGTTCTGTTAGGAAATCTGTCAAAAGTCATACTTTGGCTTGGACATTTCTTTTGTTTCCACACAGTTTGAATATTTGTGTATGGTTATATTCTTGCTTTTTTATATCCAAAATCCCCTATAAAAGGTCGCCGCTCGACGTGAGACCAATAACACAAGACGCTAATCTTGTTTACAGGCGATATTTGTTTCACCGATATCTCTCTAATATTAACAATTTTTCGATTCTCCTCGCGGTGTAAATCAAATTCAACTTGTTAACTAAGAACATATATTATTCGGAACTCGTTTCTGAGACTCTTCCCTTCTTTAAACTATTGAGAATCTCGGTTTCTTATTACCAAATGTTCGACAGAGAAACGTTTGCTATCAAATACAATGTTTCATGGAATGAAATAGTTGAAAGCGACTAAAAATTGACTTGCTAGAGTTGTTTGAAGTTTTTCGTTAAACAATGACCTGTTCAGCTGAAAGTCGTAATGTTGAAACGTCTAAGTAAGTATTACTTAAGAGGGTGTAACATGCTGTACAGCTGTTACGTTTTTCGTCTGAAAAACTATTTCATTTAGTGAATTTTTTGGCTCATTAGTCACTTCCTCCCAAATTTCTACTAAATTTCTAAACATGCCGTTTCTTTGTCGCATTAGCCACTCCGAAATAAAACATTAATTTTTATAAAATTCCCCTTCCATTTGCTTCTGTCGATGTTCGAAATTTCAATTTTCGATTGGACTCTTTCTTTCCTCTAACTGCCACAGAAGGCAACAGTTATCTATATTTAATTTTTAATTTTTGGTGAACAATTTCCTATTGTCTGGTTGGTAAGTTAATTATTGTATTTTCCCTAGGTTATTTTCTAGTGCTTACAGCTTATCTATATTTATTGCTTATTTGCTGATTGACATT
>CAJUYH010010928.1:0-11642 GCA_910591685.1 Galerucella tenella
GTGGCGTGAGTAACCAATTTTTAAATCTCTTAAGATTAAATCTAGGTGTTCATTTCTATGATAGATTAATTTATTGATTTCCCTCCTTTGATACCAACCCATGATGTGCCTTTAACACGCATTCATACATTCTCAAAACAAATTGGTATTATTACATTGGAAAAAATGTATTACAAACATTATGTTACGCCGCTGACCCCATCCGCGATGTGGCAGGCGGTAACAGTTTTACGACTCTGGTTACGCGTCCACTCTCTTTCCTTGTCTAAGGAATACACCCTCGAAGCGTATATCTTGAAATTTAAAATGACTTTTTAGCTGAATACTCAACATATCGGTGGCCAATAATTCCAGGAACTCTTGGCCTGTCACCATTTCATTTCTGTTATCTGTCACTATTCATGTCAGATGTCAGTGGAAAAAGTAATTAGAAGAATAGAGATACAACTAACTAGAAATGTTACAAAAATTTAATCGAAAATAGACATACACAATTAAACGAATATCAACAAAAATAAATTTAACTGACATTTGACATAAACAGTGACAGAATAACAGAAATGAAATGGTGACTTGCCAAAAGTTCCTAGAGTCATAGATATGTTAAGTATTCAGCTGAAAAGTCATTTTAAATTCAAGGATATACGCTTCGGAGGTGTATTCATTATTTTAATAAAGCAATACAGATGTTCGCAATGATAAAAAACATGCAAAAATCTTATGCTTGGAATGATAGACCTTGACTGTCATTCTGTCAAAAAAAACCACTTTTGTTGGCCACACTGACCTTAGACTGAAATCCTCTATTAACTCCACTTTAATTATAAATATACGAAGATTGATTCCACTTCAATAATGAACATGAACATTCAAAATTGATAATTATTCCAATATCTAAAATATCATCGTCAGAATGACAGAAGTTACATTTGATTATAAACTAACATTAAATTTAACAGCTCTACTACGAAATATCCTGATGTTTTTAAACTTGACCCAGTTATTTTTCAAGACACTATCTACTACAGAGTCATGAAATAGGTACCTAAAATTCCAGAATATAAAGATGGTAGTTTTATTTTGGTCCAATCTTAATCTTTCACTTACATTTTGAGCTAAATTTTTAGCAACTTCGATTTTACTCACTTTTTTGATAGCTGACACTTATGGTATCGATATTTGGTTTTTATTTGAAATATCGATTGTGACTACAAATATACAACTACAGCGACATGGGCACACTCCCACTAACGGCTCTCTCTTGTTTTCTTCTGTCGACTGTACAAATATGATTTTAGAAAAAACGAGTGAGCAGCATTACTTTGAAAAAAACTCAACCAAGACTTATTTTTTTACAGCCTAATTCAATCATATTTTTTGTTCATTAAAATCAATATACATGACTCATGATTTTTCGAAAAAAAAAATACCTAATTAACTAATCGCTTCAAATACACCATAATGACCTAAACAACTAATAAGTGAATAATCAGATTAAAAAAAAGTTCAGTTAATTATCTGAGCGGCAGTCTGAAGCAAAGAAACGATTATCGGCGTTTCAACCCTTTGAAAGGTCAAAATTTAATAAAAGATTTTTCAGCTTCCTCTTAATGAATGCCTTTGAAAATTTAGGAACTCGATTAAGATTTTTGGAACAATGGAAGGGTTGCTTTATAGAAAAGGGATGATCTGTACATCCTTTTAATTTTATTAGGGCCAGACAATGCTCCCATTACACGGCTATTTATAGGAGCTAATCATAAGGTACGTTTTAATATAACCTAGAAAAGAACTTTTAGTTAAGGGTGTTTTTCCTTTCACAAACAATCGAATATTATTTATAGGCAGGTTCCGTAATTAAAATATATTTCAAATTGACTGGACCATTCTTGATGTGATACGATTTTTAATCAGAAACTGAAAAGTAAGCTATGATAATAGGCACAATAAGGCAAGAATCGATGAAATAATGATTAGAAATGATTATACAGGGTGTCCCACGACGAGTTGAAACTATCTGTATATGGCAAGATACTTATAGTAAAATCATGGAAATTTCCACGTTTGGGTTTTTGAATACGATCTTTTCAACTAAAATATTTTCAAAGATGGCAGACTTCCGGTTCTACCGGAAGTCGACTACAACTTTGTTATTTTGAATAGAGATCCCACTATATTAATAGATTTATAAAATTTACGTAAAATTTTAGTATAGTTTTGCCCGAAAACTTTTTTCGAAAAACGCATACTTTTTGAGTTATTAATTTTTTGGTAAAAAATTTGACCGTTGCAGAACCTTGTAAATTATTTGTTTTATTTAAATGGTTTCTGTTCGGTTGCTTCAACCAAGGTCAGACGTATTTGAATCTATGTTGAAAAATTTTTCATTTTATACAGGGTGTGTATAAAAGTGTTCAAAGTTTAACTTCATAAATATCAAATTTCTTCATTTTCTTAAATAGAACTACCCGATTTTTTGTTTTCTGTAAATTTTGAGAGATACAGGTGTGTCTAAATTTTATTTTGACCCGTTGATACAAGCACTAAGGAATAAAAAAGATTATGTAAATTTGCTTTTAATATATGGTAAATATGGCAAAGTGGTTAGAAGAACATATGTGCATCTCTAAAAATTTACAGAAAACATTTAATATCTGGATAACGGTAAGGTTTAGGTATAGCAAAGTATACATGAATTTGCCTTATTTTTTACCCCTGAGTGCATTAAAATGGAAAAAACTGGGTGGTTTTATTTAAAAAAATTAATAAATTTGATATTTATGAATATATTCTGTAAGTTCCTTGTGGCATAACTTATTCTTTTTTCTCTCATTTTGTGGGAATCAAACAACGTTTCGGTAGCGTTCCAGCTACCGTTGTCAAGATTATTATTTATGAAGTTAAACTTTGAAAACTTTCTATACACACCCTGTATAAAATGGAATTTTTTTTAACATAGATTCAAATAGGTCTGACGTTGCTAAAAGCAACCGAACAAAAACCATTTTCATATCTTCAAGGGTATCTTAAAAAAATAATTTGTAAGGGTCTGCAACCGTCAAATTTCTTACAAAAAAATTAATAACTCAAAAAGTATGCCTTTTTCGAAAAAAGTTTTTGGACAAAAGTATACTAAAATTTTATGTAGATTTAAAAAATGTACTAATATACAGGGTGTTCTATTTGAAATAACAAAGTTACAGTCAACTTCCTTAGAACCGGAAGTCTGCCATCTTTGAAAATAGCCGATTAGAAGTGTGCTACGTCACAGCAATTTCATCCTTTCTTTCATCCCATGAAACTGTATTTCAGGCGGAAATGCAGGCCATTGTTGCATGTATTTTGAAAAGATAGATTTCCCCTAAAAAATCCTAATTTTCTTGTAGAAATCATATGCATTCTGAGAAGTATGTGTGCCAACATCGTGAAGCAGTTTTTAAAAAATCAGTCATGTCTGTATAAACTTGTTATTATTGTATTTATATTTATTTATTTAGGGTAACGTTCACTAAAACCCAAAAGATCTATTGTGTCCCCTTACTTTTGAGGAGAGTCTCAGAAACAGTTGCTCCTTTAGTCCTATTTCCCGGATATCAGCTTGTCAATCAGGCCTACCAAAATATTTTCGAAATATTACCAAAATCACGCATAGTTGTTGGAATAAGAAATAAGTTTTTAATATGTTCTGACCATGGTACCTAGCCTACGTGGAGTATAGTTGGACCGCTTTTAGCTCACCATTTTCGGATTAGAAATTTATAGCGATAAGGTGTGCTCGTCGGAAATTCCAGCAGTACTCGAACGTTAATTTCACCTGGATTGTAGCAGACAACACCCAAAATTGTTTTTTCATGGGCGTAAAGCGAGATGAGACCTAACCAGATCTGTTAGATACTTCATTCAACATGTGAAAACAAAAATTATGACCCACTTTTATAATAATGACCTTTTTTATTAAGGAAAAAGAGAAATTTCGATTTTACCAAAACTATTTCGCGAGTGGCTTCTTCCCGAGCGGATAAGGTGCGAGGCTTATGTCTTCACCACCAGTGTATATATACAATTTTTTCCACTACTAGCCAAATTTGAGACAAAAATTGAAAATAATTCACAAACGCACGACGAGAAGCGTCTGACTGACAAATACACTGTCAGTTCTCGATATATTATGAACGTACAATACTCGCTATGTCATCAGTCATTTTTGGTTGAGCACGAATTTTAAACTAATGACATTACTCTTCAAATGATTTCACTTTGATATAAGGTAATTTCAAGCAGCATATATGTTAAGGACAATCTCCTGGGTATACAAAATTATGTTGCACAAGTTTTAGTTGAACTACTATCCCTGAATTCTCAAAATATTTGAATTTGTCCATTATTGACCTGGGATAATAATAGAAAAAGTTATTAACCACTAATAGAGAAATTCCACTTCCCAGTTAGCTAGATGAAGCAATAATTGTCAACTTCGCAGATAGTGGAAAAACATATTTTGGTTATTATTATTTGTAAGTTATTAATTAACTTTCTGTTATTTTCATGTAATATAAATGAAAATATTCAATATTAGTTGATCATTTTTCATTTCATCAATTGCTAAATCACTTTGAAGTGATTAAAATATTCTGGAAAAATATACTAAGATTAGGTAGGTACAAATTGTTTATCCATATTGGCATCGCGAAGCCCGTAATAAAGCTACCAATCTTACTTATATCTCACATCAATCTATAAAAACAAGGGAACAAAATTATACGGAGCATTTCTTAATATCAATTATCAGATATCTTTCATATAAAAGGCGGCTAATGTGAAAATTAGATCAGAGTTTCTGATTTTTCTGGTACGCTGGCGTTGCGTACGCTTCGATAGCAATTTAAATTTAATTCGTAATATATGATCTTCTGAAAAGTTAATTTACTCGCTTTTATTTATGACTTCATATGCTAGATTTGTTACAGATCGACGATAAGTCATTTTTGGTAGGATATACCTACAATGAAATTGGGCCATTTGTTAATTTATTTTTTTTCTTTTTCGATTTGCTATCTTACTCAAAATCTCTTCGCACCTGTAAGTCCACAACAGAATTAAAATGTATCCTCCCATAAAATGACAACTTATTAAGACTACTAGTACTTTTACTTCATAATTGCATTTAATGAAACACCTGTTGTCTCAAACTTATCTTCAAGATCAAGTTTTCAATCTTATGTTATGATAACATGGAAAATCTCAATGATTCGATAAATTTTAAGTGGGATTAACTAACATTATCTTTATTTTTGCCTGATTTAACGAATTTCCAGACGGTGTTTCCTTTTTAGGTTCAATTTTTCCACTACTCCGTTATCCTGGTTATCCATACCATTGATTGCACTCAAATGGCTTAGGAGTAGCATAGAATAACATATGAAGTTTGAATAGTAACTGTTAGAGCACAGTACCGTGTTACAGCCAGAAAATATGACTTACCCATAAATGAAGCTGTTTTCAAGCAGCAAATTCAACACACAGATCAACGGCGGAAATTTTTACTGGAAATACTCTTGCATGTTGTCCAAGACTCCCCATTAGTTTGTAGTAATCCGCACTAGGTGGCGGATCGAATTCTAATGTTCATTTTGGATCCATCTGTGAACCAGCTTATGTCTGCAACAAGTCGTGAGAATGGATTCTTCTTCCATTCCTGTATATTCGAAAAAATGTATTTGAAGGTCAGTATTTGTCATCACTATTTCGGAAGGGCCATGGCTTAGGTGCATTGATGTGTATGTATTTGAGAGGACTGTGTAGTTTGTTTGAAATCGTAGTTATCCCAATTCGCAATTTAAGGTTAAGAATAGCCCCGCCTGGTTCAACAAAGTGTACTTTATGAAAGTTCAACAAAAGTCTATAATAATTAGTACACAACTCGGTACACAATAAATAGTTATCTGTATGCCTAGGCCGAAAAATACCATTTTAACGTATCGAAAGAACAGTTATCGCCGAGGCCGCTTGCGGCCGAGGCAAGATAATCTTGAGGTCGTTGAAAAGTTTCGCGGTCATAGTAAACACACTATTTTTCGTGCAATCGTTCAAGTTAAAACTAGATAATTGTGAATAAATATATTATTGCTCTACAATCAACAGCAGTTCAATTTATTCAACAATGTCACCGCTTGCTATGGAAATGATATGATGCGAAATAAACAAACTAATTCTCGTGCAATTATGCGCGAAGTCAGTATTTCGCGTCCCCAGCGCAAAGTCCGCGAAATTCAATTTGGCGACCGTTACCCATAGCAACGGCTGCGAAATCAACAGAGTCCGCGAAATACAATTTCGCGGCCGTTACCCATAGCAACGGATGCGAAACAAAACGTCACATCCAAATTCGAATATCACTTCCAAACTTGACAACGATTATTTTTTATTGAATTACAACGCTTTTGAGTTCAGGAGGAGTGGAAGGTACCGAAATATCGCTATCAGTAATTATTATTTTGTCAAGAGCTGTCAAAATATTTTGTGGAACTACTCCGCACAATCCTCTTTGGTTTATGATTATTGATAGAACTATGGAGATTATACACTTCTGATCGTTTTCAACACTTTTTTATAATGACATATTATAAACATGCTGCCGGCTAAGTATCAGCTGAGAAAAAAAAGCAGAGATCGCCGAACTAGATGGCATATCTGCAAAACTACAAACGCGGTTCTATCTTTTTTGGAGAGGGCGGAAATTGCGTCATGAGCTGGGAAGTGACGAGCAGGAGAAAAGTGGAGTGTTCGAATGATTATTGTATCTCTGACCTTATCTAACACCGCATTATTGAAAAAGACAGCGAATGAAAAATTTCTGGAGGAGTATTTTGATAGTTTAAAACACAGCTTAGAAGAGCGTGTTAATAGTAAAAGCGTGAGCGTAATGCGTACTACTTTTGGAAATTACTGATTCGCAGGTTTGTAATGTAATGTAATTGAATATTTGAATTAAATAATCTTTTGTTTTTCAATTAATTCCTCTTAATTCATTTACCTCTGCGAAATCCCGAAAACTGCATATAGCATTAAGAAAGTAAGTAACATGTGTTTATCAGGGCACCGAGTGAACTTGAAATCAGTTTTACTTTTAGCGGCACCAAAATCATTGCAGACAATCATGTGTATTGTACCTACTAAATAAATCGTGACTGCTCAGAGGTTTAAGTATTTGAAGCTTACGGGTAACATTTTGACGAGATGTCCGTGAATTTAAACAAGTATACATAAACATCTATTCAAAAAAATATTTGGAAAATTTCAAAAAAAAACCTGGAGCGAATTAATTGAAATAGAACATGTGAATATGTGCAGAAAGATGCGGTTATTTGTTGGAAAAAAGCGAGAATATAAAAAAGTCTTAAATCACGCTTTTTACAGTTGGTAAACAGTTTTATTGTGTAATAAGAATGGTCAATCATGTACAACCATCTATTAGCGGCGGGTGTCGCGAGCTAACCATCACCTGTCGATTGTACTGCTCTAGTACCAATTGGGTACCGCCTCGGACTGGTAGTTTCGTATCTACCTATTAAATTGTACGTTCGCCGTCAGTAAATAAACATTAACTTAGTTATCGTGACTAGTGAGACTACATTATTCAGTATCAGTTACAATTGTTATATTTCGAAATTCTTTAGATTGATTTGGAAGAAAGAAACAAGAAATTCACATAATGGATGATTCCAGTAGTCCGTTCAATATTACCACTACAAAATTTTCGGGTCTAAGACGACTGACAATTTCTAGGCGTTTTTGGGTAGGATGGAAATAATTTCAAAGATTTATAGATGTTCGCGAGTTGATAAAATAAAATAACCTAGGGGACTTAAATCATTACGCTAGCTGGATCAAACAAACCTGTCAATTCAATGTCACATATCTTGTTTTTGACTTCTGACGACATTGCAAAACAAGCTGACAATTAACTACAGAGTATACTAGATTGGATGACAACTAGAAATCTTTGCAGAAATCAAAAATTAGGTTCGTTCCAACCACCAGTAATTTTACTAATACACATGCGCAGTTGAAAACAATCGTTCCAACCACCTGAAATTTCTGGTTCAGAGCTCTCGATTACTATCAGTTCTCTCTTCCATCCCGTTCAAACGATTCTTGCTTGATAGCGAATAACGTCAGTTCTGAAATTGAGAAACATGCGCAATGGCAACATTTTTATCTTAAGCTGTCAAATTTGTTTTTCATAGAAAGGGTGAATAGGAAATGAAAGTGAGTTTTTAGTTTTCGAACTGTTTTGAAAATAGTGTGCACCGTTTCTTACTGACTTTTTCTTTGTGTAGGTAGTCGTTGATAAAATAAAAAAGGGAAGAATGGAGTCCGAAACCACTTTATATCCTGCTAAATTGCTTCTACTCATGATATAATTTAAAAATGGTCGAAATAGAACATTCATATTATAATTTTGCCATTTACCTACATAAATATCAAGGTTACAAATACTTCTATTATTGTGATATTTTTATATAGGTGATGTTATTAGTATTAAGTTTCACTAATTTGATATGTTTAGGTTGAAAGTGTCCATTTTGGTTTTTATAAGCTCGTTGTATTTATTTTTAAGCCTGAAGGCTTTATAATTATTATACAAATAAAATGTCTTGTTTTTATACTTTCATTTTCTGATTAATGTTATAATACAATGAAATATATTCTCAATGATATTAAAATCCATTGTTCATGGCAAAGTATTCACAGCAGTAATAAACTAGTTCAAAATACGTTCCAACCGTTTTGTAAGAGATCACCAATAATTTTACTAATTTCTCTCACGCATGCGCATTAAACAGTCCAATTACTGGTAAGGTACGATAACAGAATTGCTGGTTGGAACGAACCTATTATTTCTGCCCAAAAGTGCCTAGAAAATGTCAGTCGTCTTAGTCCAGAAAGTTTTGTAGTGGCAATACTTAGTGGATTGACGGCTACCTGTCGAAGCCTTCGTTCTTCAACAGGAGCTTTGAATGGATATTGTCAACTGAACAAACATCATAGAATGAGGCTATCAGACACAGTCTTATGTCGATTCTGTGAACAGGAAGATAGGGCAGTAGAGCATATACTCTTTGATTGCTCGAATCTACCATTTATTTGTAAATCAGTGTTTGGGGAGTTTCAGTTAGCATGTCATGCTGAGAGAAGATCATTTTGGGAACTTTATCAACTATGCTGAAATCATATACTAGTTGATGGCTTATAAATGTCGTCAACACCCTGGTGTATGTACAATGTTTCCCACTACTAGCCAAATTCAAACAAAAATTGAAAATAAAAAAATTTCTTATAAAAATTAAGTAGCACATGAATGTAAATTCGATTTCCACTAATAAAACGGAAATGTAGTAGTCTGATGAAGATTGACATCTCCACTAGTGGAATTAATTTTCAAACAACGTTTGTAATAATTATTGTGTTTGCGAACGATAACCCTGATATGCGCAATTCGTATAATATGTACAGTCCGCAGAAGCACACATGAGCCCTGGTGGGCGTGTTCATGTCGCTGTATTTATATTTTTGTAGTAACAATTCGATATTTTGAATCGATAACCAAATATCGATACCGTAAATGTCAACTGTTTGAAGATATGCAAACAAAGTCAAACCTGCTAAAAATTTAACTCTAAATATTGATAAAACAATTTATTTTGGAGCAAAAATTGTATAATAATAAAAATATGTAATTAAATAATACAGACACTAAAAATGAATAAAATGATGTATGTTGATGAAATTACTCGGTCATATTATTTCGATTAACATTAGATCCTGATTGGCTCGTTGCGATGACCTTCTTTTAGTTCGCATATTTTCCGGGGCTTATGTTTGCTTCTGTTAACTGTACACATGTTTTTGTTTAGATAAGTTGAGGCACCGGTAATCGGTATTCAACACATTTCAATGCCAAAATCGAATTTTGACGGTTATCAACAAATCGTTCAAGCTGATTTCTTCCTAGGCTTTTACCCCGTCATCTGACAATTTTTTCCACTACCAGCCAAATTTCGGACAAAAATTCAAAATAATTCACAGGCACCACGAGAAGCGTTTAGCCCATCGTCTGACTGACAAGTACACTGTCTGTTTCCCCTCCGTAGATTATTAACGCACTCTCCTTATGAGCGCGAATTTTGAACTAATGACATTTTTATCCACATATTTATGTTATACAAGTTTTGGTTAAGCTACTGTTCCTGGATTCTCGAAACATTTGAATTTGTCCATTATTGACGTAGCTAGTAGTGGAAAAAAAGAATTTTTCCGCAAACGTCAAAAAAACATTATTAACGTCAATTCATGATGTTGAAGTATGATTTCACAGACGCCACTTTTTTGTACGCTGACGGCCGTACAAAAAAGTAGAATTTTTAACAGGGAAAATAATTATTAGTTGAACTTTTAAACTTTATTATCGATAATAATTATTGATAGTAAAATTACAGTTATTTGAGGTTGCACCGCACATATTTAATGCACTACCTGATTTATTCACTTCCAATTCAAGCGAATTTTGTGCAGAGTTGAAAGAGTTCATCGACAACATTTCCCGTGACTCCCTACTTGTTGTTGCTTCTGTTACATCAACGTCGACATAATTTCGCTTATGAGAAGCTGCATTCAGGTACAGTGAAGAAGAATTCGACATCAAGATTTTTTCTGCAGTTTGTTTTTTATTAGACAAAGAGTCTTCAATGTATCCTTCAGCGACAGTGCTCGACCTCCAACCTCCATGCCGTTTCAAACAAGTAATATCAGATCCTCCATCCACAAGCAAAGTAGCTGAAGTTCTTCTTAACGCATGGCCGGTGTAATCTTTTGAATTCGGTAGTTTTAAATAAGTTGCTACTGTTTTGGGTACGTTACTAATTGTATGAATTCCCATGACCATGCGATAACATTTTCCCTTTTGAAATTTCAAAAAAAGCGTCGGCTTTCCATTTTTTGTGGACGTAAAGAAGTATATTTTCTGTAAAGATTTATATACTTTTCTCCAATAATTGTGAACGATCGTGGCTTTTTAGATTTACTATCAGGAATCTTTATATGAATAACAGATTCTAAATCTTTTATATCGTCTATTGTCATGTTTACCATTTCATCGCAACTACATGCTCCAGATACGCCCATTATTAGAACAACCTAAAAGTAGTATGTATTTAAAAACTTGATTGTATTTATGCAGGTTAGAATATTACAACTAACCTTAATTCCTAGATATTGCTCATTAGGTGCATTATTTAAAAAATCTTCAAACTGGTCTTTTGTGAATACCTTTGACTTTTTGGGAGTATACCCTTCATTCTGCTTCTTCAGATAAGCACGTAGTTTCATATATTTGCTAATATCTAATCCATGTTTAATATTCAGTAGTGATTTTATCATGGAATACTGAGACCACATTGTTAAACTCTTCATTTTTAATTTAGTTGTCATTTCAAAAAAATAAGCTAGTAGCACATTTTCAGAATAGTTTGAAATGTTTTTATCATTGCACCATGTTAGAAATCTTTCGTAAGCATGATTATAAACTCTACTTGACTTAGTTGGAATTAAATCATTCGTAGCTGCCTTAGCAATGTCAACAA
>CAJUYH010010929.1:0-10230 GCA_910591685.1 Galerucella tenella
AAAAGTTATTAAAGGTGGATACTTTTATCTGAAAAGCACTGTATATAAATGTTTCGGTGTGTGTATGTATATGTACAATTCCTCTAATTAATTACTAATTAATCGAAAGGAACTTCGTTCCATCCGGGTGTCCCTTGACACCTCTCAAGTTTTTTTTTTCATAAATATCGGTCCCAAAATGGTTAATATAACTATTTTGTAATTTTTTCAAATTAAAGAGATAGTGATCTATTTTATTAATTAATACTGTAACCTATTTTGTTTGGAAGCACCCCTGTAAAATCCGCAATTCTCAACCAATTTTGATTTAATTTTTTTTGTTAGATTCAGTATTAAAAACAGTATTTTGGCACAAATTTTCATAGCTCAATTTCTATTTTCAAGGCCTTCTATGTTAATTTTTCTTTGCCAAAAATGACGAAAGTACACTAGGCATTTTTTTTTCTCAAGTATGACTATACCAGTGGATTCAGAATCATCACAAATGTAAACTACCAAAATTTCATAAAAAAAATTTATTAACCATAAAGTTATTTCAACATGAATCTAACAAAAAAAATTAAATCAAAATCGTTTGCGAAATGCGGATTTTACAGGGGTGCTTCCAAACAAAATGGTTGACACTGTATAAAACTAAATAATCTTACAATAATTCAAATCTAATTAGAATACTTCTGGCAAAAAGCAAGTTACGAGTATCAAATATCCCTATATTAAAAAACCACTCCATGTAATAATAAATAACACAATAAAAATATCTATTTTCTTTATGACTGATATTGTGGCGACATCTAATAGAGTACTTATTGACTACGTTAGATTTATTTCACCTTTGAATAGAAATCTGAACAATCTTTTTTTCATTTAAGCGAGCCTAAAAAGCATGTATGTTTTGTGAGCGAACACAAACAGCGGTTCGTATCCAAAAAATATATAAAAATATTTAAAATTTATTAATTTAAACATTTCAATCAATCATTCTGTCTCTAATGGAGAGAGGGTTAGGTACCGATTTTTTTTTAATCTGTTCTATTTTGAAATTTACTTATGATTATAGTGTATAATAAGGTTCATATTTGAAATTCCAATTATAACATGGTTTCAAAAATTAAATCCTTTTTAATATCTGTGCTACTCTAGTATTAATTATTAATTAATTTTATGTCGTAAAATTTAATATATTATTTTTAAATTTTGTGTATTGTATTATGATCATTCATTATTTTATGTTTGGATTATATATTTGGTCTTCTTGTGGCGTCAGGTAATTACCGACAAACGGTTGCGATCGTATTGCCGGCAAGCGGAAGATAATCATTAGATCATATCCTAAATTCATCATCCGCCACAGTGGATCAGTTAAGACCCTACTGAAGACAATTTTAATATCTTCGTCTTGATAACTTCATATAAATTGTTACACCGATTGGTAATAGCCGTAAACACCGACATCTGCCGGACGGTAGATAAAGTTTATACCTGGCAACCAAACTTATCGATTGTCGACACCGGGTGTCGAACTACGTAGAAGCATCGTATAGATGGCCACACACGTCGCCGATAGGTAACAAATTTATTTACTACTAAAATTATTTTTTTTTCTCTTAATTTTTTTGGGAATCAAACCACATTTTTTATTTCGAAATAAAAAATATTAAAACATTATTGTGGTTTTATTCCTAAAAAAATAAGAGAAAGAAGAATAAGTAATGCCACAAGGAACGTACAGAAGATAAAATTATTTGATATAAAAAATTAAAAGATTATAAAAATTCAGTTGAATACTTGTATTGATGGTGAGTTTTCGATGTTTTTAGGTATTATCTGTACAGAACTTGTTGAAGTGTGTGGCCGCTTAAACTTCGTTATGCAAGCTGAACAGTGTAAGAATGGTGGTCTATATAGTAGGTTCATAGCACAGAATGCCCCATTGTTGTGATAATTTCTAAAGTGTCCCTCCCAAGTCCCACTATATTATAAAAAGATTGGTGCTGGATAAACAGTGCTATTCAAAAGTCCCCTCCACCCCTCGTATATTTTGAATGGCTACACTTACATTAATTAAATTTGGAGGGTGAAAATAAAGAATGACAGAAGTTACTTCTGTCATTCTGATGATGATATTTATATCGAAACAATTGTCAATTTACTTGCAATTTACCTATTTTTACAAATATATTGTGGAGTCATTTAAAAACAGTTAGTTTCATTTAAAACCATATAATTTTGGTACTTATTTAATTTATCCGTCAAAATTAGTTTAAACCCAAACAAGGTCCTATTTAAAATTATTAGCCAGAGTGGCACTGTGACGTCATCTATTACTATTACGTCACCTGTTACCATTCGTAGAGAAGTTTACAACACTTTATTTCCACCCTCCAAATTGTATTAATGTAAGTGTAGCCGTTTAAAAGATACGAGGGGGGAGGTTACTTTTGAATAGCACTGTATATTAGAGGTGGTAAATTAGTTAGTTGTATTTATTTAATTTTTACTATTTAGTTTTTTAAGTTTAAGTTATAGGTAGGTATTGTACATAATTGTGAGATAAAATAATCATATTCAACTAAAAATATATATTAATTAAGAATACATTCTAGATATATAGGTATGTTGAAATACGAGATTTTTGTCTTATTATTATGACTTAAATTCAAGAAAACTTCAAGCATAAATAGAAAATTATTTGTTTTCTATATTATTATTATAGCAAGTAGTTGCCGTCTAGCCTTGAGTGAAAAATGCTTCTAGCCAACAAAATATATTTCTTAAAGCTTTCTTTTTTATAATAGTTAAGCAATTACAAAATTAATATTGTTATTAAATATATTATTATCATGTTCGCATCAAGCACCACATATGTCTATCAATAATAATATAATTAGATATATTTTTATAAGAAGCTTAAAAATGTATTCTACTAAAAAGCCTTATGAAAATGCACAAAGTTCTAAAAAACTTACCTCGTAACCCGAATATATGGCATGATTTGAATCCGGTATTGGCATTCCTTTTCTCTGAAACATTACAAATATTATGGAGACTATGCCGATTGAAGGAACAAGTCGGTAAGGGCAACGACCATGTGTGGAAATCTTTTCCATTTCACGACAACTTTCGACCTAACTTCCCCGGACTACCTTACCACTTAAGCGTTTCACTTGCATACATATTTTACTCAAGAATGTATCGGAAATGTTTTATATAAACCAAGCTCCGAATCCTAATAACCTAACCTAATAAATTATTCTACCGGCCGGCGTCGGCTCAATCACAGAGCTCAATGTCTATTTTAGACCATCATCTTCAAGGTCACAGATAACCTACTGCTCTAGGTAAGTGGCACGCTCATTTCAAACTTCTCCAAGGAAAGAGAAGAAGAAGTCAGTTTTGTGGTTCAAATGTAAGTCCTAACCCCTAACAACTCATTATTTTCTATATGAATGTCTGCTAATTCCCCGAATCAATGATGGTTTGTAAATAATTGGATTAGAGTGATAAACTGTTGTTTCTAACGTATATTGATGGATTTTTGTTTACTTAGATTTGTGGATTTTCTTTTTTGATTTGGGGTAAATGAGGTTATTGCATTGGCAGCACTGCGTACCTATAAAAATTTATTATTACTCTATGGTTCTACTTATAAAATAAAATTTCGTGTGCCGAACCATTGCCGACCGGTGCAAATTGGTTGTTTATTATATTTCGTGAGTTTTTGAGTGTCTTGCGGACTATTTAGTTTATTTAAAACAATCGCGGTACATTCCTGTGTAAAATGTGTAGAAGCGTGAAACGTTTAAGTCCAAGTTTGAATTTTAATAGGTGAGTGAGGTTATATTATTAACAAGATTTTTAATTATATTATATAAGTTAAATTGTTGAATTAATACAGTTTCCTGATTTTATTTTACAATATTGAGGTACCTATGAACAAAACAATAGTATTTTTGTTCTGTTGCTTAGTGCAAAAGATATAACCAGACATTAACCCATGCTATTGTATTTACTATCCTCTCAAAGATTGTCATTGTATTATTTACCTACAAAAATATTGTTCAAAAACATGAATATAACGATAAATGATATATTTACAGCAAATTCTAAAAAGTTTGGCGATAAAAACTTGTTTTTCTATTGTCATTACTTTTTTTCCAGCTAGGAAGCCAGGCTACTATTTTTAGGTAGTTGATAACATTGCTGATAGGTGTCGCGATCAGTTTAACTAAATGAATTTCTCTTTTTTTTTAAATTATTTTTTATTCACATTTACCTATAACCTATAATGAACGTTATACAGAACTAAATATTATGTTTAGTTTTCCATTCCATATACTTTTTCCAATCAGCTTCTTTATAGTCTGGGCTCTTAATAATAAATTTGAGTACAATCCTCTGTCAGCAAGGTTGAAATATAAATCTTAGGGTACCAATTCTTACTTTTACGATGAATTTTCTATTGAAAACTCTTTGAATAATTATTTTTCAAGATTCATACTTACCCTAGAGTGTCTGTAATCATGTTCCCTAGGATCTCTAATTCTAGAAGACTCGACATCTCTTCTGTAAACTAATTCGTCAAACTTAACGCGGTCGTCGAGAGCTACTATTTCTCTTAATTCGGTCATTAGTGTATACTGAAGCAAAAAAATGTATTTTAACGAATTTACAAACTGGGGCTAACTTAACCTAACAAATATTGTTCTTCCTTTACTGAGAAAAGTAAAATGGGAGTGTCATTTATAAATATGTTATTTTAAAAACAAAAGGAGAGGAGAGTTTTTGAGTTATTTTAATGTAAGTAATGATAATACCTCGTTCGGTATGAGTTTGTTTCAAAAAGTACGTAGAGTATTGGAATGCAATAATCCTTTAACAATCAGATGTTTATCGAATAACTTTGGGTAGGTATTTCGTCAATTTTGGGGTCTGTAATATCCGATTTACATATGGTTGTTGAAGGATTATTGCATTCAAATAATCTAGGTACTTTTTGAAACAAAATATAGGTCTGTAAAGCTGCAAATTAGATCAAAATGTAACAATTGTCAATATTTTGAGCCAGTCTAATATACAGGGTGAATATTCCAAAAAAAAAGTCTTACCTTATCGGGTGTATTTAGAAGTTCAGTCATCACTTGTACAAAGGCATCTATGGTCATGTGTCTAGCTGCGTATTCGTCTGTATAATAACACAGGGTGGTGAATTCTGGGCGACTTAAAATTATTCTAGCTTTCTCTTCCACCATTTGAAGCGCTGCCGCCCATTTCCGAGTCGTTTGGGCAGCTCTGCTTCTGTAACAAAACAATTTACTTTAAATAACAATCAAATTATATACAGCGTGATTGATTGGTATTTCATAAAGCTCAGAAAAGTTCATTATCTTGAGAGATAAAAAAATGGTAGGTTTAAATTTTGGGAATTAGAAAACTTCTTGCTCTCAATTACGGTTATTCACTTACCCTGGACTACAAAGGTCCCAGTCTCTATCATAGGCAGTGCAGGAATGAGGGACCTTTCCAACGTCCCTCACGACTAAAGACATACGTTTATGGTATTTTAGTTGAGCTACAGCTTCATCATGGGTTACATCCATGAAGGATTGGCCGTTTACTTCCAGTATTTGGTCACCAACCTGGAGCAAATACACATGATTGAAAATTATAAGTACGGAAATAGAAATTAAGCAACGGATTGGTTTTCAGGCATAAAAAAGGGATAGATATACAGATTGCGAAAAGTCTATTCGAGCCGTACGATTTACACAAGTACGACAAGGAAAACTACTTGAAAGAGAGAGAAGAATAATTGTGTGCAGTCAGCTGTTGCCAAATGTATTTATCTGTACAAGTTATCCCCAATTTTTATCGGCAACAATGTTAAATACCAATAATTGTTGAATCGAGAGCCGAGTATAGATTTTATTTATTGCAGATTGTAATTTGTCCAATTTTTTTCCTGAACTATATTATTTTTTGTGTTGATCTCACTTATTTTGCAAAAGTCCACATTATTTACCGATTTTGTCTAATTATTGGCGTTTTTAGGCAATTTTTAGGTAGTTATGATAAAATTCATGGCCGTAGCAGGTTTTGTTGAATATACAAATACGTCTAATAATTAGTTAGTTTAGATTTTTGATAAATCCATATTTAGCTAATTTAAAAAAGTACCAATATTTCAAAGTGTAATAAATTATTAATTTTAAAATTTCACCCTGTAAAATTCATAATTGACCATACATTATTTAGTTTGTTGGAATCGGTTCATCAAGAGGATTTCAAAAATATGCAAATATACAGGGTGTTTCATTAAAAAAAACAACAACGACTATGGCATACTTGCGTGAATCACCCTGTACATTTAAATGTATGTTTATATAACGCACAACTCAATTAAAAAGTTGACGTGTCTCGGCATTTTTTATAATATTCTAAAATAATGACATAAAAAGAATTTTATTCCATAAGTGGTTTCCACACTGTATATATTTACCATACAATTGAAGAAAATTGTAAATTGCACGAAAAGTATAATACCTAGGTATAGGACATTTTTTTGAGCGTGGTGAATCATTAAAATACAGGGTGCTCCATTTAAACTAAGCCCATTATTACAAATTGAATGATCTCTAATAATGAAACTGAAAATTCTGAACACCCTGTAAAAAGATGTTTAGTACTCAATCGTGGAATACATTCAACGAATGTCGAACTATTTAGATGTAAGAGAAAATTTACTAGAATTTATTATATCAATGAGTTATTAATTTTTTTTTGGAATACTCACATTTTTAAAAGAGTGGTATAACTCGGAACCCTCTGTATTTAGGTATAGGAAACCAGTATGAAGTATTTTATTTTCCAGGGGCAATCAGATAATGCAATAAAATATAGGGTGTCCCATAAGATAAATTATAACTTTGATACGCCACACTTTATTTGAACATCCTGTATATTCCACTTGACAAAACGAGGATTCAAAACCATCTGTTAAACCGTGGAAATTGCTCGATTTAATTTCTGAATCTAATTTATATTCCCAATGCCGAAGCGTATTTCCCAAAAATTAGATTAGATTTTCCTGGAAAATCCTCCATGTGTATCACAGACCAATGCTCATTTCGATCAGAAAACATATTTTTTTCAGAAAAAAAAAACGTATCGAACGGTTTTGCACAGATTGCGTTGAAAATTTGCGCGATCCACAAAAAAACATTGGATTGTATGCGACCAAACTGCATTTTATACCGCAGTGTCGCGCGTAGTTATTTTTTTTACCAAAGCTTCTCTCTGTTTGTCCCATATAAATACCCACTGGTTTTAATTGGTCTTTGATATGTGTTGCTGGCTTAAAATATTCTAAAAATACGGCAAAACAGACCGGAAAACATCAAAACCATACATAGAATTAAAGGTATTTAATTGTCTTGTGTGAACATATCTGCAACGGTAGCGACCTCTACAAGGTACCATCTTAAAATTTGTATTCTTTTGGCTTGATCACTTCTGTCAATTTCTTTCATAATCCACTGTTGTCCGCCAATGTATCGAACATTTGAAGCAAAAGCAATTAATTTGAAATTTACCACTCGGAGTACGTTATTTCCATTTAGCCGATAGAACTCTGTAAACAAGTTGAAATCCTTTGAAGTCTCCGCCATTTAAAACGCGACCAAAAAAATTGCATTTTTGTTGAAGTCTATAAAAGTTTCTGTAATTCGTATTTTATCGATTTGGTGAAAAATATAGTTCAAGTAAAAGATATAGTGGAAATTAACTAAATGGTCCATATTATTATTTTGTTACGCTCTCCTTGAAGCTTTGAATCGGTACATTGAGGGCGAAATTAGAAAACTGAAGAAACCATGTATATGTCAATTTAAAAATATTTTTTGGTCATTTTGAATGTATTTTTGAGTAGCAACTGCATATTAAATATACATTATAATTTTTTACTTTAACCATACCTGCGAATTGCTAAATTTCAGCTTTTTCGCTGAAATCAAAGCCCGGACAAATTAGAATTTTAATTTTGAAGATTCCTAGGTACTCCCGAATATATAAATCAAGATACTAATGTTAATAAAACAAAAAACAAAGTGGATATTCTAGCGGATTTAATTTTAGCACGTTATCTACACTTGCTCAGCTTGTCTTTTTATCATTATTTGAAGATGAAAGTTTTTGTACGCTGTACAAAAATTATAGCCCTTGCTGAAATAAATAGAGTCTACTGCTCTGTTTTTGTTTATTTTGGACTAATAAACGATTTAACAGTGAAATTGGCACTGAGCCAATAAATATAGCAATGACATTTATATTTCGATTTATATCAAATAAAACTCTGGATAAAAACTAGCGATCGTGTGTTGGTGAGAATTCGTTTTTAATTTTACTATTTTCTAGGTCATAGTCTATTATTTTTATATTTTGACATTTCTCTGTTTTCTGCGAAAGGCACTATTGGATTCAAATAAAGCCCGTGATTACGCTCGTGTTGGTGTACTTAGATTATACACATAGATTCAAAAGTTTTGCATCACCCTAAATCTCCGAAAAAAAATGTGTTCATTATAACTGGATCAGAGATTAACCAAATAATTAGTTTCAATAAAAAAAAACGTGTATATTTGTCAAAAAATTTTATTATCCAATAATAAACTTGCTTTAAACATAAAAAGTATTCTTAGAAATTGGATAAATTAAATACAAATTGATTCTTTTTAAAGAAAAGGTTAAGTGAGAACCTGCATGAGAAGTTTTAATAAAGAGTATTTCCACCTCTAGAATTTATGCAAGCTTGAAGTCGCCTGCCTATGCTGTTTACCAAATTATTGATATTCTGTTGAGGAATATTTCGCCATTCTTCTTGGGCCGCATGAACAAGCTCTTGTACACTCCTGGGTGGATTTCTGCGTGCTGCCACTGCCTTGGCAAGCATGTCCCAAGCATGTTCTATGGAATTCATGTCAGGAGATAGGGCAGGCCAGTTCAAACGATTGATTATAGGTATAGGTATCAGTTTCAAGGTACTTATTTACAGCTCTGGTCCGATGAGGCTCTTCTGTAAGTTGTGGCATTACTTATTCTTTTTTCTCTTATTTTTTGGGAATCAAACCACAATAATGTTTTTCATTTTTTATTTCGACGTTTCGGTAGCGTTCCAGCTACCGTTCTCAAGATTAACTAGTAATAAAATAATTTTTGGTCCCTATCTGACACAACGAAAAGAATATGACTAAACAATCAAGAATATTTTGAAGTTTAAGACTACAAAACTTTGTTGTTAAATTTTTTAAGGTCCATTCATAGTAGATCACATCTCTGGTAAAATGTGAAATAAAATATTTTATTTTATGTCATAATTTTTATTTTAGTTCATAATCACCCATATATAAATGCAACGAATTAACGAAACCAATTATACTACCACTGGATGTTTTCGCTCCCCACCTAATCCATAGATTATGAGCGTACTCGTTGTGTAATCAGTCATTTTTGGTCGAGCGCGTTAATATAAAACTTATTTTTCGATCAGTAATTTTTCCTGGATATTCGTTTTCTGTACAAAATTTCATAATAATCGGTTGAGTATTAAAGACGTGAAGTCGCAAAAAACAAAATCACGATTGCATTCATAATATTAGTATGGATGGGACTGTCAAGATCAACTAAAATTAACACAGATTTCGTAATTTTTTTCAATTATCCTACCATTAATCCTGCTCTGTCCGCGACGGAGTCCTTATCAACGCCAGTGATGAAGATTCCTAAATTGTATTCGACGCCCCCGCGGATCATTAACCCTAAGCTTTGTCCTGGATCTATGCAAAGGTCGACCTAGAACAAAAACGTATCATGTTATTTCTGTTACAGGGGGTTATTCGAAAATATTAAATTTTTACTTTCAACTCTACCTTCTTACCATTGATAAAGTACTCCAAATATGCCGTATTAGAATGTAAGATTTAGTGCAAAATTTGAAAAGCTTTTGTGGAAGTTTTACGCTGAAAAATGTTAGATCCGCCTATGTACTGTACGTCTGCTCAATGATCGTAAATCTCGTCTCCTATATAAATTGCCTTATTTATGTCTAAGATTTGCTTGATATCGTGGTAGAAACCCTCTTCGTACTGATGGCTTTTACAATGGTTATTTGTCATATTCATGCTTATGTGAAATAATTGGGCTGCTCGGAAAACCAGATGATTTATGATTAAAATCATA
>CAJUYH010010930.1:0-11639 GCA_910591685.1 Galerucella tenella
ATTAATTTAAATTCAATAATTTCTTGTGCTCTTCTGGTAAGTCATTAGATTGCTGTGTAGAACCTTTACCTTTAAAAAATATTGAATTTTGTGCATACTGTTGTCAGTCCTGATAAAAAATCATTTCTAATCTATATATTACTACTCAAACAATATCTATAAAAATTGGCATTGATGGAGAACAAGTTGTGGCAAATTTTAGGAGAATATTTTGACATACATGACGTAATTTCTGGTTTTACTGAAAGTGGACAACAACTTTGTTATATTAAATATATATTATGAACTCTTCAGATTCTACATTAAATTTTGATGTCACTTGGTGTAGAATATGCTTTGCCTTAAATGTATAAGAAATAAAATAAATAAAAAGGAAATATGTAAGATTTGGGAGTCTTTTTTGATGATCAATTTGGATTTGTTAACCATACTGATCAAATGTGTAATCATCCGTCTTCTTACATCATCGTTCAGGTTTTTCCATTGAAGCATGAAAAAGGATTTATTTAGCTCTAGTGGTGTCTAAGCTAGAATATGCATGTATCATTCGGTCTTCATGTGGACTGTGTAATTCCAGAAATAGTACATTTTTTTTGTACATTTTGCTCAATTTACGATCTACATTATTATAAAGTTCTAAGTAAATGAGAGATAAAGTTTTTGACGTGAAAGTGATATTTCACCTTATTCTATTGCCATTTAATTATCAAGCAGGTCTGGAGGCCAGGTTCTAGCAAATCTTCTTGTGGTGGGGCCGATGTTGAAAAGCTTTTCTACTAACTGATTTGTATGATGCACAGTTCGTTCTTTGTATGACGCCTTAGCTTGATGGATTTCATCTTGGATAAAAGGAATCTTTAGGTCGTCATACAGTGTTTGATTACTGACATACCATGGTGCATCCGCTATCGACCTTAGCAGCTTTGACTGGAATCTTTGGATGGTATTGAGCGACGTTGATTTTGCGCACCCCAATATATGGAGTACATAAGTCCAGATAGGTTTGAGCATCGTTTTATAAAGCAGGATTTTATTATGGAGAGTTTTGATCGTCGACTTAGTAGCCAGTACATTTGTCGGAACTTAATGTCAAGCCGCTGTCTTTTCATTTTTATGTGTTTTTTCCATGTTGGACGTTGGTCCAGATGGATGCCAAGATAATTTGTCTCTGATGCTGTAGGTACCTATACATACGTTATCCATCCTTAGAGGAGGGCATGTGTTTTGACGCGTGGTAAATGTTTCTGGGACTGATTTTGTTTTGTTTATTTTAGTTTGCCATTGTGTATACCATTTATTGAGTAAGTTGAGGTGGTTTTGCATATTTTGAGATGCTGTTGTAGGGTCTTCGTCTACTGAAAGTATTGCCACATCGTCGCAAAGGAAGCAATTGTGGTATTGTTGGTTTTGGGTATATCGGACGTATACAGTAGGAAGAGCAGCTGACCTAGAACAGTGCCTTGTGGAACTCCAGATTTTATGAGGCATATGCTGGACTGCTTGCTATCGAATTTGACGGAGAAATGTCTATTGGCGAGATAAGATTTAAGTAGAAGGAAATATTTATTAGATAATGCATTTTTCAGTTTGTAGAGCAAGCCTCTATGCCAAACTTTATCAAACGCTTGGGAGATATCTAGGAACACAGCATTGAATATTTCTTTTCTTCAAGACATTGTGATATTTGGTTAACTATTTGATGAACTTGTTGAGTGGTTGAATGGTCTTCGCGGAAGCCGAACTAGTGTTTTGGCAGTGGTGTTTGGAGATTATGGTCTGTGTGAATTCTCTGCAGCACTCTTCTTTCGAAGACTTTGCTTTTTGTTGAAAGCAAGCTGATGGGTCGGTAGGATGTAGTTTTGTTGTGTGGTTATCCTGGCTTGGGGATCATGATAATAACAGCAAATTTCCAAACTATAGGAAAGTAGGATAAACTTAATATTCGATTGAAAATAATTGTTAGGGGAGTAACAGCCTTACGTGGGAGTTTTTTTAGTATTTGGCCGGTGATTATGTCGTATCCGGGAGCTTTTCTTGCATTCAGTTTACGAGGGTGCATTGATGAGATCTTCCACTTTATTATCAGGATTTTCCGGCTCCGTTTGGAAAACGTTGGTCAGATGTGCAGCAAAGGTTTCCGCTTTTTCTTCATCTGTGCGAGCGACAAAATGTGTCAATTAATATGGGGAACAAGAAAATATGATTAGTTTATTCAAATATAAACATTTTGAAGATTAAATTAAAAAGTTACTCTTGACTCGACTCGTATAGCGAGAAAATTCTAGAATTTTATTAAAAATGACGGATCGAGAAGGCTTTGGATGGCTTTCTACAAAACTATTTGCCCGGGAGGAGTTTAAGAATACACTTGCTAAAGGAAATATCGTGCATTTCTGATAATATGACATATCTTAAGTGAGGTTAAGTGGCTCCAAACAGAAGGAGATCTTTTGACGATCTCAATTTTAACAATTAGATCCAAATCTTCGATTTGCAAGAAGAAGTTAGGAAACCGTGAGTTTATAAAAACATTCCATCAACTGCCGTCACTATCTAAAATTCACAACTATAAAATGAACAAACTAATTTGAATCCTTTTCTTAGATAGAACACTTTTGGTGTAAGTCCGAAAAAAAATTGTAAGGATTACAATAGTTTTGTGCAGTAATTTTTGGATGTTGATTTAACCTAAAATTTTTACTTGTCTATTTGTGGAAACATTCCTAATTACCATTTGAAACAGTATGTATTTCTGTGATGAGATGTCCAATTTAAAATAAATCTCATGAGAATGCTGATATTTTGACATTATGACATTATCACATTAGTTGAGAAAAATGTTGATATAATGACATTTGTCAATCTACCTTTCATAATTTCAATAACCACAAAGGACTACTACACACGTTCATAATAGTAGTTTGTGCAACTAGTGAGGATATGATCACAGAGTACACCATCTAACAAGAGGCGAAAGAAAGTGGTTTTCGTGATCGCAAATTTGTGTGCACATGCGTGAATTAATTAGTTTATCTGTCAATTTCAAGTCGTCACTTCCGTTCATTCCCCTCATTTCACCGTGTATTATTTTAAGATTATGTTAAAAATGAGCTACTTCTCATTACACACATGGGATGGTATTTTCATGTTAGTAGTTAAAAAAAGTATTCTATAGACCTAATTGGGAGGGATGTTCATCAACACCACTATTTTTCTTAGTATAGTGTTACTTTTCTCAGTGTATCAGGTAGTTTATGTGTCAATGCCTCGACGTATTTCCACTCAATATCGTGTAAGTCCGACTTCAAAGGAACCGACAAAGGTTTCGTCTCTTGTTAGATGGTGTACTTTGTGATATGATGGCCATATCGTACGAGAACGAAGTTTGGCGATATGGACAATCCACTCGAGTCGAACAGTATATTTTTTCTACGACACACTTAAGAAAATCTAAAAGAATGATCGTAACCTGTAAAAAAATTTATTAAATCATTTTTAATTAACAATAGCCTGCCCAAAACATTAACCACACCGTCAATCACCTGGATTTGTATTTATTTATATATTTTATTATAAAAAAACTTCATTTCATCGTGGAAAAGAATGAGGGTGTGTTTTTTAAGCCGGTTCCTCTACTATGATCACATTTATGCTCGAACGACTCTTTAAAACACATTAATTATTTGAATTTACTTCTAGGTGGAATGGATATTCAAAGCTTATTGTTTGGCTAGGAATGTAACATGCATATTTTTGTTGATTCTAAAGACACCCTCAATTAATTCATTAGACAAGATTGGTTGCAGTACCGAGTAATATGCATCAGTATTTCAAGAATATTTTATAAATATTGGGCTGTAATTTGTGTTGAATGCCACATACTTTGATGACTGTTCAAAATATGCAACATTTAGGGACAATTGGTAAGTTTATGATATTTTATATTTCCATGTACACCTGAGGAATTGAAATTTATCTGTGTGACCAAATCAATAAAAATCAGACAAATATTTAATGTAAATTTTGTCCATTTTCCCATTTGTCACTTGCGGTGTGGGAAATAATATCTTTTGTATGTTCTTTGTGATGTATTCATTATTATTTTTGTTAATTATTTTGGGAAATTGAAAAAAAATGTATACAAATTATCTGGTGGAGATATGTGGACATTTTCGCAATATGTCCTCAAGATTTAGTATCTCTGAATGATTTTCTTAGCAAATATAAATAAGGAGAAAAATCTATAAAATTTGAAATTGCCATTTTTAGATGTTATTATCATTAAAACATCTATGGGGAATGAAACAAGAGTTCATCAGAAATCAACACACACTAGGTATTTGAATTATGGATCCAATCATTGTATAAGTGTAAAAAGAGGGATAGTAAAATCTTTATGCGATAGGGTCAAAATCATTTCTTCTAATAATCAATTCATGAAACAGAAAGCTTTATTAAAGTCAGTTTTAAATAAAAACAAATAATGAATATAGAAAATGGCCCATTGTTAATACCTTATACTGATAATAACAATAATAATAATTCAACTAATATGAATTTTAAAAACTAAACAGTATTTATCTAACTATCGTCAAATCTGACAATATGTTGAGATCTATACTAATGAAAACTAAACCAAAAAATGAAGAACATTCTTCAAAAAACTATAAAACTATTCTGAGTTTTCCAAGGTGTTCGAAATAGCAATACATGAATATCTCTCAAATAAGGTTAAACATATTATCTTACAAAACCAACATGGTTTTATGTCGGGTAGGTCAACTATCTCTAATTTATTCTGCAAAACGCAATTCATTGCAGAGACGTTAAATGAAAGAAGTCAGGTAGATGTAGTCTACACTGACTTCTCCAAGGCGTTTGATAAAATCAATCACAATATTTTACTAGTTAAATTGGACACACTAGGATTTCATCCAACACTAATAAATCTCCTTAAATCATATCTATCGGATCGACCGCAATTTGTAAAATGTCTTGGTTATAATTCAACGGTTTTTTTTATCAAACCTCTGGAGTACCTCAGGGCTCTGTCTTGGGGCCACTTCTTTTTATTTTATATGTTAATGACATTCTGTCTCAAATTGATGTAAAAGCTTTGTTGTATGCTGACAATCTCAAGTTAATTCACAGAATCGATTCTATCCATGATTGCATTAAAATCCAAAATAATGTCGAACTACTAAATGACTGGTGTATAGAAAATGAGTTGTACCTAAATGTCAGTAAGTGCAGTGTCATGTCTTTTTGCAGGAAGGAGCTAGGCATTGTGTTTCAATATAATCTAGATAACTCGGTATTGGTACGACCTGACCTAATTAAAGATCTTGGTGTTTATTACGATCCTAAACTAACTTTCACTGCGCATATTGATAAAATCACTGCAAGCGCTTATCGCATTCTCGGATCCGTAATTAGAAACATGAGACTATTTAAATATTTTACCACAATGAATTTACTGTTTTCTGCATTTATACGGAACAAACTGGAATATGCCAGTGTTATATGGAATCCTATTTATAATATACATATTTCTGCAATCGAACGTATCCAGAGGCGCTTCTTCAAGTCAGCATGTTTCATTCTGGATGGTTTGTATCCGGCGCGAAATAAATCGCAACAGTACTTTTATGATCGATTTGGTGCACACAGTCTGCTGGGAAGGCGGTCAATGTACTCTGTATTATTTTTATATAAAATTGTACACCTGAAATTAGACTGTAATGATCTAGTTGCCATGTTAGATTATCATTTTCCTGGGTTTAATTCCCGCCATAATCAACTGTTGTTTCAACGAACTTATCGAACTAATATACAAATCTTCACCTCTACAGTTTCTAATTGAAAATTATTCTAATATAGATAAATCTGTTGACATTTTAAACTGCAGCCAATCGTCAATTAGACGTTATTGTTTAGAAACCTAAATCTATCTTGGATGCGAAACAGCTTTTAATAACTTTTTTTCTCTTTTATTCTATATTTTGATTTCAATTGGTGCTATTTCAATTTATGATATATGTGTAATTTAAGCATACATAATTATTGTAATGTCTTCTTATATATTGTGATAGTTTTTTTTTGTAAATTATCGTATGTTATTTATTTAACTACTACTAACCTTATCCTGTAAATTGGGTATATCCCTTAGGATATTGTAAATAAATAAAAAAAAACTGCATGTATCAGATATCCTGTAAATGCGACAAATTTCACTTGGATGGAACATCTAGACCATTGATGATGAACACAAAAAGTATCTTTGGCCCTTGTCCGACCCTACGAAAAAATTCGACAACTGCAGAATCAATAATATTTTGAAGCTTAAGACTGCAAAAAATTTGCTGTCAAAGTTTTTAAGGTCCTTTCACAGTAGATTAGATCTCTATTAAAATGTGAAATACTACGAATGGGGCTCCAGTGAAGTGCAAGCCCCAGGAACGGTTTTATTAGGATAGCGCTTTTTTGCTTTTTCCGAAAATGCGTTTGCTGTTACTTTTTTTTTGATGTGCTATGTGCTATTTACCAAGAAACTTGTTAAATTGAAATTCAGATCATAACGAATAAACTGAGCCATTATATTCAATAGAGGAGTTCAGTCTAAGTTCAGTGTAGCCAACAAAAGTGGTTTTTTCTGGCAAGAATGACAGTAAAGGTCTACCCTTCAAAACAAGATTTTTGCATGTTTTTTATCATTACGAACATCTATATTGCTTTATTAAAATTATGAATACACCCCCGAAGCGTATATCTTGAGATTTAAAATGACTTTTCAGCTGAATACTCAACATATCGGTGGCCAATAATTCTAGGAACTCTTGGCATGTCACCATTTCATTTCTGTTATCTGTCACTAATTATGTCAGATGTCAGTGGAAAAAGTAGTTAGAAGAATAGAAATACACCTAACTAGAAATGCTACAAAAATCTAATCGAAAATGAACATACAGAATTAAACGAATATCAACAAAAATAGATATAACTGACATTTGACATAATTAGTAACTGAATAACAGAAATGAAATGGTGACTTGCCAGAAGTTCCTAGAGTTATTGGCCACCGATATGTTGAGTATTCAGCTAAAACGTCATATTAAATTTCAAAATATACGCTTCGGGGGTGTATGCATTATTTTAATAAAGCAATATAGATGTTCGCAATGATAAAAAAACATGTAAAAATCTCATGTTTTGAAGGGTAGACCTTAGACTGAACTCCTCTATTATCGGCAGTCGCAAGTTACAGAATAGTCCTGCGGATGGCGTGCGCCGTGGTATTGGGTTTTTCGATGGTTTGTTGCGTTGTGGTAATGTTGTAAAAAAAAGAAGAAGATATAACCTCGAAAACAGTGTAGATACCATTGACATATAAAAAAGATGGACGCGCCCTTATAGCTTCACTACACATAACTGTTTGCAGCCAACATTAGAAAGAGAGGCCCGTGAGAGAGATAGCGCTAGTACGGGTAAAAAGCCGCGTACTCAATACAAATTTAAATGGAATATCGTGCTAACTTCATCGAAACGAGCAAGTATTTTAGAATAAAACTTAAGGTGGATTCATGCAAGAAGAAATTAAAACTAAGATTAATTTAAAACTAAAACTAACAAGATAAAACCATATTATTTTTCAATTTAAATCTCAATTTCTTACATGAGCATGTACCTGTAATGAAGATTTTCATACAAGAAACTAAGAAATTTAGATTTAAAGTAAGAAATAACATGGTTTTATCTTCTTAGTTTTAGTTTTAAATTAATCTTAGTTTTAATTTCTTCTTGCATGAATCCACCTTTAATGTTGTAATTTAATTTGCCTTAGGGAATTGAACTACTAATAAAGTAATTTTTTGTGAATATATATATTGCCTTAGATTAACAATAATTATATCTTCTGTAATGGGTGGGTATATAATAATAAACAGTTTCTGCATATTTTTTTTAATTATAAAAAAAGAAACTAACAAAAAATGACATGCGACAATTACATGGGTACGTATGTACTTTACTTACGGTACTACAAAATTTATTTTTTTTATTGGTGAACCATTTTACCTATTTAAAGCACGCCTCAGCGTGCGAACTTTGAAACACGCGCGTTTTTTAAAGTTACCATGGCAACATCAAAAACTGGAGAAACGAAGTCTAAATGACAATTATTAATCTGACAGGAGTACTTTGTAACGTCAAAACCTTCATTCGAACAATATTTAACAATTTCAATTTTATAAATGAAAATGTAAAGTACAGTTGGTATTGTTTGAGATATTAACATTTCGATTTTTCAAATCGGTGGAAATGGTATTTAAATTAAATACTATTAACATTCTCAGAATTCAATGCAAATTAGTTAATGTTTTCCTCATTTCCATGACAACGCAATTCAACCATTTTACATTATTGGCTCTTATTTCCATTTCTTCCTGTTGTAGTAGTAATAGATACCAGTATTTATAATTTCAAAGCGCACCAATAAAAGAAAATAGCGTAAAGTATTCGTGGATAACTGGTCTCTAAAACACTTGCTCTATTAGCGGCTTCGCCGTCGTGCTCTAAAAATTGCGCGTGTTTTAAAGTCCTTAATATCCACTTATACTTTAATATACTATTATGATACAAGTGCGTGAAGTTATACTCTTGCGCACGAGTTGCGAAAATGCAAGGCACGAACGTAGCGAGTGCCTTTTTCGCAACGAGTGCGCAAAAGTATTTCACGCACAAGTGTCATACAAAATTTTATCTACAACCACATGAAGAAAAAATATAAAAATGTGCTCGGAAGGGGTTAAAAAACATAAAAATGAATTTTCTATAAACAAATATATACACAACGAATTCTAATTATTTAAATTCATATTTACAGTAAAATGAGGACAATTATTTGAATTACTGATTATAACATTGGGTAATTTGTATTTTTTTAAAGTAACAACACTTCTGTCAAATTTACTGAAATGACAGCACAAAAGTTTATACAACAAACAACTGAATTCAAGGCAACTAGATAATTTCGTAGCTAAAAAAGAGTGTTAAAATGAAAACCCCATTTGAAAAGCATTGTTCATTTACGCACGCTTTTGGGTGTTATAATGAAAGTCCCATATAAAAAGCATTGTTCATTTACGCACGCTTTTTTAACGTATGTATACTTAATGTATGATTTCACACATTTTTTTGGTTCGTAAATGCCTAATTTTGAAGGTGGCCTTAGATAAATAATATTTGGATATTGAACATATAAAGATAACAAACTTTAAATCATATTTAGGTATTAATGTTATTGGTTATTGAATGTGATAGCCTTCGTTAGATGTTGCCTAATTCTTACTCTCGGCTCATTTTTAGTGTGATGTATGTTGAAGTATGTTTTTAAAACAAGTTTAATTAGCTGCAAAAAATGGTTCTGTAATGGATCTTGCTCTTTAAAATGATTTCCCAAGCTAAGAAATATCTTATTCTTATCAAGTTGTCTTATTGATAAATATATCAAACGTACCATAATATTTGGTGATGTAAAATTTTTTTGTGATCTTATTAAGCTTTCAGCAACCAAACACACTTTAACTACGTCCCTTGATGGTTTACAGAGGGCCCCTTGATTTTTTTTATTTAATAATAAAGAAAGATAGTTTTGAGATGTCATAACACTGGCACATTCATTGCAACTTAAAACTCTTACTAATTTTCGGCTAACAAAATCTGCAATATATTCCACAACATCACACAAGTATAAACAATTTAAGACACTCTTATAATTATTAATAAATCTGTCTTCTTTCACATCTGAAAATTCTACATATTCATGCAAAAAGGTCTGTAGTTACACTTCCATTTGGAATGTTAGCAGTGACATTTAAAATTGAGGTGTTATCCTGGGCGAGGCAATTGGCACTATCAGAAGAGACTATTTCAGTATGAATCAAGAGTTTTTTATAGGCACTTTGAAAGTGATATGCTGTTGGGTTGTTTGAAAAGCCACCCCTACTACGAATGGCTGAGAAAAACATCTCGAGATGGTCCTGGCTTAAGAAGAGAAGAAAGGTTAACACATCATTTTGTACAAGATCTTCAAATAAACTTTTAACACTTAGTAAGCAAACAATGAGCCCAAGAAAACCAGTTTTTCTAGCAGTCGATAAAATATTTTTGCCATCTTGATCTTTTTACAAACTTAGATAATTAATAGATTCATCAACGAAACTATCAACAAATTGATGGCTTTCTTTAAAAAGTGGTTTTTTACACTGGGTTTTTCCAAGAAAATTCCTGACATTTAAAAAGTCAAATATATTATTAATATTTTTACAAAAATTTATAGTTGCATTACTGCCTTCAAAAGCAGTTATGTTTCTGTCAGAACAATATTCCATTGCATCAGCAACACTAGCACTGAATGTTTGCGCAGCAAGCTTTACTTTCATTTTTTCTTTAAAATACTGTATGTGTCTTGATCTTAACCTTGTTGCACAATGAAGACCAGACTCATTCTGTAATTTCACCAACTCTTTAAAATAATTCCATTTAATATCACCATTCTTGTCATCAAATAAAATGCCCTCATCTCCCAATGCATTTCTTATTAACTTAATCATGTGGCATGCATCTAACAGGATATAAACTTTTTCATTATTTTCTGTGTTTATGAAATATGGTTTTGTGTTGGGAAAAGTTAGGTTTGCCCCTAATAAATTGGCCATTGAAATGTTAGATGAACAACCATCAAAAGTAAGGCTTTTAACTAGCACTCCAGTGGATTCCAATTGTATAAGACAACCTTTAACAAAAAAGCCTTTTCTTCTGCAGATAATGTATCTACCAAAAAATAAGCTATAGGAACCTTCCACCTACTGTTATACCCCACCAGCATTAACACCAAGACATTCCTCGCTACTGGTAATAGATCACTATCCCTCATGCCAGTGCCATAATCAACATAACCAACATTACATCTACCAGTCCAATGGACATGCTGACGAATGCACATCTCATCCATCATAAGACCAGCAATAAGCTGTCTTACTTTAGCTTTTTCTACCTCAACTTTAATTTTCACAGCCCTCAATGCTTCTACACTGTATCCAGGAGTACCATCTACCACAGCATACCATTTTGCCAATGTGCGAGGGTGTGGTAAAGAATTTTTCCCAAACACTGTTCTTACATATCTATATGCTGATGCAGAATAAAAGTTTAATGTTAAAGCAAAGCATCGTAATTCTGCAGAATATTTCCCTCATTTTTTCCCTTTTTTCAGTTGTCTAAACAGTATTGCTTTTTGAACTTCTGAAACACTTTCCTAAAATAAGTTTTTATCTATTAAAAACTGGGAAAAAGGTAAAGCATGAACCTGGGTGTTAGACTAATTAAGTGAAATATTATATCATGCAATTAGTACTTACAATTCATTCTGAAAAAAAAAACAATACATCAAAGAAAAACAATTGACTAGACAGCAGAAGAAAGTGAAGACTAAATAAAATCTGAAATATTAACTAAAATTAACCTTAAGCACCAATTGTTGTGACGAAATTTTCTCTTGCTTTGTTAAATCATCTAACAAAGAATTTAATAATCTTTATAGGAATCGATTAAAGTTTTAAAACTTACCTCAGAAATTTTAG